>CM050169.1:146280180-146292680 GCA_027410445.1 Discoglossus pictus
ATAAAGATAAGGTTTGATTATGTATAAGGAGAAGAAAGTGAATGATTGATTACTTTTGCCTAGAATGGCTTGTCTGACATTTGGTTGCTTCAGAGGACTTCTGCTGGGCCTTTCAGATCCTTTGCCTTCCTTCCTAAGAACTGTATGATGTATTTTACACTCTTAAACTTTATAAAACAGTTGTGCCAAAGTAGAGCAATTCTCTTACAGTGGTATTTGCGAGCCTTGTATGTAGCAATATATTCTTTTGTCAGTGTATATAGCAGTGCTACCATTTTTTCTAATAATATGGCGACTCAAATCCACCCCAGAGGCCATAAATGGTGAGAGAAATGGTTCTTATACATACAAGCCATGGCATTATACAATCCAGAGAAATATTAAAACGTATCCTAAGGACTTTGGCAAAATAGTCCAAAATTAGGGAGAACAATTTATACAAATGCTGAAGAACAGACTGAAAGACGCATCAAGCAATCAATGGGTCACTCCCATCAACTAATATTTATTTGTTCTTTTAAATATAAATTTGATTGTGGAGCAAATGTACTCCATAAGGTCTTTCTTTGATTCTTCTCTCACGGATGAAGAATGCTGCTTCCTTGTTTCATTATTTCCTTCTCCTATGATGGCTATGTGTGTGTACATCTACTTTTAGTATATTTTCAATTTCAGTGTGTTGTGTATATGATAGCTCATAAATCTAATTTGTATCTCACTCAATAACCCAATATCCTACCGGTACTGGTTAGAAAACGGTTTTATTAAAGCTGCTTTGTCCAAAATCAACTGTGTATATTACAAATATTCTTTTTGTTTTTCTTCATATCTTTAGGTCAGCAAGCGCCTTTTCAGCAAAATTCAGGATGCTCTGGAGGGTGTTGTCCTCAGTGTAAGTGTTGCATTATAATGATGGATGTTAATAAGATATCATTTTATTCTGCTCAATTATACAATTAAGTGTTATTTCTATTCAAATGTAAATAGAGTTTTTCTTCTAGCACAACAGTTTTTGCTGTTTTCTTGTTTTTGCTGTTTTCTTGTTTTTGCTGTTTTCTTGTTTTTGCTGTTTTCTTGTTTTTGCTGTTTTCTTGTTTTTGCTGTTTTCTTGTTTTTGCTGTTTTCTTGTTTTTGCTGTTTTCTTTTGTTAGAGTTTTTCTCTTTAATGTGGACTCCAAAATTAAACCAAAAAGGAGAAACAGTTTTTTGTAAACATTATAGAAACATCCTGTTTGGTTTTTAGATGGTGACATACTTTAATGAACAACAAAATTTAATTTACAGAAATAATTACAAACAGCCTTATTAAATTGCGATTCAGTAAATTGAATAGGGCTCTATATAAGCACAGAGCATATTTTATTTACAGAAGTTTTTAGTTAGTGAACTTCTATCCAAAAGCAAGGTCTTCACTAACTAAAAACTTCTGTAAATAAAATATGCTGTGTGCTTAATTAGAGCCCTTTTAAATTTACTGAATCACAATTTAATAAGGCTGATAGTTTTTATTAATAATATTAAAGGAGTGTCCAAGTTTCCTGGATTAATACATTTTTGCAATCCTTAGGCAAAAAACAGCCTATATGTATGCAACACATCTCATAAAAGACTTTATTTTGTATTAATATCTAAGAATCTCTCTAATGATTATGTTGACATCTCCATGGGGTGTCTACACAGTCATCTGACCCCGCAATCAGCATACAGCATCAGGGGATCAATGGTAACCCACTATTTACCTTCTGTTTGCTCTGCCAATCTCCTTGCAGCTTCCTGTCTATGTCAGCAGCAATACATAGCCTATATCAGTGATATACTACATATCCCAGAGTTAACAGCAACCCCAGAGTTAATTCAAAAGTTTCAGCTAACATGATTGGCAAAAACAATTTTTTTTAATTTGATCTAATTTAGCCTGGGTTTAAAGGGTGTTAACCCTGATTTGCAACTGTCAGAAATTATAAGACATTTTGCTGACTTCAATGTAATTGTTTAAATGTTTACTTTGGGATTTTTTTTCATGCAGACAATGTTTGCATACACAACTAATTCTCCTCTTTCAGATGCATTCATAATCCAGCAAACTTATGTATGCCTTTTAATACCAAAATATATAAAACTATAAAAAAAATCAAATCCTTTAAACCTATTTGATACTTTTACCTTGATTCTTTCTTTAGGGTCACAACACTTCACAATTCAAATTGAACTTAAAATATATAGACTTTCCCCCCACCCCATTGAGATTGTAAATCATTTTTCATTACAGGCACATTATAATTTCAACAGAAGTTGACGTAATAATTTGAGTCTTACTAATCTCTAATTTTGTTCATTTAAAATCTCCATAGGGATGTACCATAGTGTATAATCTTTAAAATATGTAATTTGTTAGTCCCATTCAACTGTAAAAAATAGAAAAGGCTGGCCATCCTTCATTGTGGGCCATTTACAGGCAAGGATATCTGGTCTTGTGGGGATACAATCATTGTATTATAAGGTCCCTCTGTAGGTATATACTCATAAATTGCTCAATATAACCAATTCCTATGGATTCTCTGGTAAATATGTCTGATTTTTCACTCCTCCAATCTTCTCCCAACTTTAAAATAATCCCTTTCTATCTCTTTCAGCCAAAACTAGAGGAACGAGTGCGAGATATTGCAATCGCTACAAGAAACACTAAAAGGAACAAAGGACTTTACAGAAACATTTTGATGTACGGCCCTCCTGGGACAGGGAAGACACTTTTTGCCAAGGTAAGGTATTCTGTATTGCGTTGTAGTAGATTCCACCCCCATCCGGTACCAAAGCAGACGGGCTGTTTGTGACATTGCACAGAACACCCACATTTTCTGTCCTGCATTTAAGAGTATGTTAAATATTACACATTGATTTTTGTACCAACCTTTAGAATAATTACATAAACATGACATAGAAAGTATCATAATAGCTCTCTTGTGTTGCTTAATTGTACATACAAATAAAATGGTTGTGAGATACCGCACTCTGCCCTTATGATCTCTTCCAAGAGCTTTCATGAAGCTCATGAAGATACAGACTCTGTAGTACCCACTGTGTTGTCTCATACTAACCAATTAGACACCTGATGAACGTTTTGCGTTCCTCCTTTAGGTAGAGATCTTATTTATTATAACTATTTTGTTTCTATTTATCTATGTAAAAGTCAATATATATAAGTACATTAATTCATATATTGTTAGATACATTTCCTGGATAGAAAAACACATTAAACTAGCAAAGAAGATGTAACAAAATAGTATAATTTGAAAATATAAATAAGAACAAGTACTTTATCAACAGAATGTTAATTTAAAAATTGAAGCTTGCAATTTTACATGTTAATCAGCCTTGCTGATCCACCCACAAAAATGATCATACTCCTACCCCAGCAAGTAATCTATCTAATTAGCCTTGCAGTCTCGGCATGCTTAATATTTTGTTCACATGGCTGTGCAGAAGACAATGAATTCAGAGCCTCAATGGATAATTAGCTATTCTTACTAAAGAGCTCCCATTAGCAAGCGGTATCAACCTTTGCTTATGGGATGGATCAGAACGGATGATTGGCAGGTAAAAACTGGAAGCTTCAATGTGGATTCATTGTAGGAAAACTGCACGGTTTCTAATAACATTCATTTGTTAAAGTAATTACCTATAGTTTTACATTATACCGTATTTGCCATCATTGCAGTGTCACTTTTTTAGGTCTCTTTTTTTTAATTAATGAATTGCATTTTTTGGAGTTTGACACTACAAATTTGACCGGTTTAATCTAAAAATACCCGTGCCGTGAGTGGCTTGCAAAGAACCTATACTTTGTGTTAAATTTGAAAGGAACTATGCCAATAATGAATTATACCATGTTATTTACTTGCCAAACTGGTCCCCAATGGTATTATATTAGTGTTTAGACTTGTCCATGCTCCGTGCATGGATTGTCCGTGTAACAAGGAGATTGCTGCTATTGATTTGTGAGCTAAGCTTTGCTGAGTAATGTGAAAATTTCAGTTTTGTTTTCTCCTTAATTGAGAAACAGCCCATATTTATTTGACACATGCTCCGCACACATTGCTGGCTGGGATTGATGGCACTCTCCCCCAAAAGCAAGTTATATATATAAGATTGCTCCCTTGTGGGCCTTATAGAATGTAAAACAAGTTCATTTATACCGCAAGCAGGGAAAATGGATATATATGTGTGTGTGTGTGTGTGTATATGTATATATATATATATATATATATATATATATATATATATATATATATATATATATATATATATAATGTGTATATATGTGTGTGTGTGTGTATAAAATGTATCCAAAGAAATCCACATTACTCTTTATCAGGATTTACCTCTGAATTATCTATACTTTATTATCATGCAATTTATCACTTTAAATTGTGGACTGCAATTTCAATCTTTTAGGACCCAGAATACATGGCCTTAAAGGAGCATTGTAAATAACAAATATTTAATAAATCCCTTTTTTTTTCCTTTCCTGTAGAAATTAGCCATGCATTCTGGCATGGATTACGCCATCATGACAGGTGGTGATGTTGCCCCCATGGGGCGAGAAGGAGTTACTGCAATGCACAAAGTTTTTGACTGGGCAAATACCAGCAAGCGAGGGTAAGTAAGGAAACAAATGTAAAATGGATGAGGGCTTGGAAGTGGGTAGGTAGCAATATTGATACAAATTAGTTAATACCACCTTTTATAGTCTAATTTTGTTGAACGGATAATTGATGTAGCACTTGTACCAGGTTCTGTTAAATATTAGTAGTTGTCATACACTATAGTTTCATTTTGCTTTTTTTTTATTTAATAAGAAATCTGTTTTTATTTTGAAGAAAAATGTAGCTTTAAAAACACTCTATTGATAAAGTAATTCGTACCAGTAGTTCTAAATTATATCATATTTGGAACTTTTAATAGACAACGGTCTACAAAACATAATTGTAACCATCAGGAGCCTGAGCTTCCTCATGTCTAAACAGACTCATTTTCTGTAATCAATCCTGAGCCAGCTTTGCAAGGGAGACATTTTGGAAAGTTTGATGCTCTGATAGTGTTTTGCAGGGGTATCAGTGGCTGTCGGTGCCCTGCAGAGACTATCGCTGTTTTATATAACTTAATGAATTTACAGGACAAAAAAAAACCAGAAAGAATAAACATGAAATAGCAACAAATGTATTCCACAAGCTAACAGATTAGTAAGAAGCAAAATGCCTATAAATCTATCAACTCTGCAGCAATTTCAAAAAGGAAAATGCTTTTTAACACTTTTTATCCCTCAGACAGTGACTTTAGTTGCACTTTTACTTAGTCACCTTTTTCTATTTATTTTCACCAAGTAAAATGAGCTAAGATGTAATGAATAACTTTCCTCTAATACACCTCATGTTCTTTACTCACAGACTTCTGTTGTTCGTGGATGAAGCTGATGCCTTCCTAAGGAAGAGATCCACGGTAAGTGTCGTAGGTGCACTTAAGACTCTGAGAGTCCTATATCATTAAGTTGGAAAGGAGAGCAGATAACTTATTGTTCTTTTGCTAGTGTGTATTGCATTTGTTTATTTCTTAACCTGTTAGAGGTTGGTTAGAATACATCTTGTTTATTGCCATCCATTTGACAGCTGTTGGTGCAAGGTGTGACCGGCATTCTCCTTGTCCTGCCATCCAACTTGCCAGGCTTCCCTCTTTCCCTTTGAGAAATCTTAATGTTGCCACCTTGCACTTTTTAGTTTTTGATATCCAGTTTTTTTTACATAGATTTTGAAAATGATACAGGAAGGGGCCCTGTAGCACATCCATTAAACTATCGCTGTACAACGAAAAATAAATCATTCCTCTCTGCTAGACCCTAGAGCAGGGGTGTCTTAAGTTCAGTCCTGGTGGGCCGCGCACAAGCCTGGATTTTGAGGTTAGACTATCACTTCTTCAGGCAACCGGGTTCTCATCTGTGCACAGAGGAAAGCCTCAAATCCAGGCCTGTATACGGCCCAACAGAACTGAACTTTGACACCCCTGCCCTAGAGAGATCATGATACCTTGAAACTTGTGTATTTGAGAGGGCTGTTTACATTTCTGCAGAACGGGCTCTTATCTGTTGATGCAAGCTGCTTGTTTCAGGGACAGTGAAGGGGTGTGATGTCAAGTTCAACGATTGATCTACGCATCCAGTGTCAAACCCACTGTTGCATACTATAAAGGAGCTGGTGAACATTGCATGCAGTTTAGATAAAAAAGCTGTTGCTTTACATTATGAAATATTTTGCCCTTAATCTTAGTTCTTTAAAAGATCATTCTATACATAGGAATTTTCATACAGACATCGGTAATGTGCATGTCTAAGCTTATGACCCTGTTTCTTTTACACTGTCCAATAAGCCAGCAGAAAAAGAGTTAACTTCATATAGTAAATGACAGTGCCCCTTATACTTGATGAACCACAGGGATTTTGAATTAATGAGGCACAAATCTTTCATAATGAAATAAACATGTGGTTATCTGTGGGGAGCCTCTTCTGATATGTGTAATTGCATCATGGAATAGCATCTAATGTTATAAAGAGGTATCGTAGATGTGGAGCAGTGGGTGAGATGGATGAGTCTGGTGACGATATTGACGATGGGTAGGAGCAGATGCTTGGTGGGAAGGTCAACGAGGGGAGGGTGAAAGTAATCGAGACAAGGCAGGATGAGTGAGTGACTTAGAATTTTTAAGACGTCTTACCTGAGAATTTTTTTTAGAGCAGGGAGTCACAGAATTGGGTTAGCAACTGAATATTAATAATGAAGGAGAGCGTGGAGTTTAATATGTACACTAGGTATTTGGTGTCATCATCAAGGTAGTTGTTTGGTATAGGAAGTTTGTTGCCTGTGGAGTAAATAGGAGCATGTTTTTATTTTATTATATTTTTTGCGATATTGAGCATCATGTGGTTGAGACATACAGGAAGAGATCTAAGAAAGGCAAGGTAAGACAAGGCATTAGTGGAGGACCTAGGACCATTGCACAGAGAGATCAGAGTCATCAGCTTATATATGGTGCAGAAATCCAAAATAATCTATCGGGGTGCCAAGAAGGGATGGATAAATAGAGAAGAGCAATGGGCCCAGAATTGGGCTATGTGGTACCAAAATAATGGAAGTGGTGGGGAAATGTATGTGTTAGAAGCTTGAAACGCTGAAGAGGTGGTTTTAAGGAGATAATGTGAGCCACTGATCTTGAAGGGTTTGCAACTTTGGTTGTAACTACAAACATCTAAACTACAGTAAAGTTGCAATAAACATCCACTTGAGACAAAGATGTGGGATGAGAACTACTCAACAAAATATGTAGGAACATTTGCTACCCTTCAAAATCTTGATTCAGTCTGAGCAATTCTCATAAGTGTTAATGAACATAGTTGTTTTTTTTTTTTTTTCTTTCTTCTCTCTATTGCTTATTTTCTTTCCACTCAAAAAGCAGACCCCTCATAACAACGACATGGTTTTATTATGACACTGACCTGTTGTGGAGCTCGGACTTGCCTCCCTGCTGTACTCATTCATCAGCCCCATAGAGTAATACAGGGGTGGTCTATCAACCCTTTCAGCAAGTTCCAAACTAAAGCAGACTCCCAACCTCAGCTCTGCACTGCGCACTAGATTTAGTTGGTCTGCTTCTAACCTCAATGGAGGACACTAGAATCAAACAATGCGTTCCTTTCTTAGTTGACACAATCTGTATAATACATGAGACGGGTCTTGTTCATGAAGGTCTTCACCAATAGCCTAATTTCTTTCTCTTTTATAGGAAAAGATCAGTGAAGACCTGAGAGCAACATTAAATGCTTTCCTGTACAGGACAGGAGAACAGAGCAACAAGTAAGTGTTAACGTGTGCCATGGTCATAATCTGTGTGTTTAGCCCTTAATATTGGTAGAATACCAAAGCATGCATTTTGAAGAGCAATACTAATGGGCAAATTTGTTTTTAAAAAGAAAATTATATGGTATGATCTTATGATGGAGTGGAGGGAGTTATTGCTTCTTTTTTTTTAAGGACTTTCAGTGAAACCTCACATGCTTGGGAATTATATAACAAATTATAATACTAGCTATATAGGGCAAAAACATTGTTTATTTAGAAAACTCTGTTTGTCATGAGCTCTTCTGTTTTTGTATAGAGAGCTGGCTTGCAAGCTGATGGGAATAGTTATCTTACTGTGACTTCCTCCTCTATTTAGAAAATTTAATATCATATAATGTAAAATAATTCATTTTGAAATCTCTTAAAATAATTTAGCCATTATAAAGTCACGTTCTTTATAAGAGTTATATACTGCTCCAGTCGTCTTTTTTAACCTTTTTGGTGTATTCGAGTGGTTGTTGTGTATAGTTCTAATTAAAGAATTTGAGATTACAATAGAAGCAGCTGGAACCTAAACTGCCATCTCTCCAATGAGACCATCTAAACCAGTGGTAGTCAACCTGGTCCCTAGTGGGCGATTTTAAGCTTTCTTGGTGGACTGTTGGGTAATCACTTGGTAGCGATACTGACTAGTGACGTCACACGCCGGGGACCCGCAGCCCCATGCTTGGCTGGTGAGAGAGCCAAGGGACAGAAATGAGAGAGGGTAAACTGAGTTAATTCAGCAAGAAAATTTTACCATCAAAAGTGGGCGTTAGTTATTAAAAGGTTGACGACCCCTGATCTAGACCCTCACACACTGTAACATATAATAGCTGTTAAATTATTAGCTGTGTTTTTTTTTTTTTTTCTCTAATTGTCTAGTTTTTTAAAATAGCTTTTTGTAAATGTGGGGAAACTCTAAGGAAACCTGACCATTTTTTCTTCTGCTTTTCCCACATGATGGTCAATTAACAATAACAAAATGTGTCTACAGAATCATTTCCCACTAGACTGACTGCCACTTGATTTGTCAGAAGAATGTTGTCCGTGCTGCAAGGCTGCATTTCTTCAGTATCTATCTTTTTCGGTGATTTAAAAAAAAAAAAAAAAAATTATGAGTTTTTTTTTTTAAATTTTTTATTTTGTAAAATATTTTACATAAAGATCATCCAGTTTTTTTACAATTTGGCAGAAGTGTTTGCCTTGCATGTAATAATTTCAGTCTGTGATCCAGATGTTAATATAGTTCTGCTCTGATCCTTTGTTTACATTTTTTTTATTTATTTTTTTTAATTACACATTTTTTCATGTATCAAATTCTAAGAACACAAAGGAGTCCAACTGGACTCCACTTTCCATCCCTGCCTATAGAATAGATTAATGTCTTGTAATTCAGGCTTTTTATACCATAATGAGCAGTGCTAATGGTCCAAGTAAATTCATGTGTTACTAATCTGTGAGTGATTTAAAGGATTGCCAATTTCTTATGTAAATAGCTGAACTATTGAGTAGGTTTATAAAGGATGTCATATAGGTCAGTAAAGAGACACCAGGATGCTGAATGAATATATGACTTTGTAAAGAGACACTGTAGTCCTTTGGCTACAGTATGCATTTTTGAAGAACTAGACTTGATAATGGCCTAATACTCTATGAGCTAACTTAAATGCAACATTTAATATATAACTATTTTATATGTAAAGATATTACATGAAGCTTCATTCCTGTTCACTATATTAAAGTGTATATATGTGTGTATCTGAATTCTGTATCCGATTTATAAGAATATTGATTTCTGTTACCTAATTTCTACAGTAATTTGTAATTTGGTGGGGATTGTAGAAATTAATTGACCACCCCCATTTATAAAGTTTAATTTCGGATAAAGTAAATATAATCTGAAGCAAAGAACAACTGGCGGTTGGAAAAAACAGTGTATGTTTGTGAAGTATGTAAGGCATGAGCATAAAAAGCAAAAATGTAGATTTTTGGCAGATACTGCTTGTGTCCGAGGGCGTCCATGATTCTATTCAGCAGAGAAGGAAGGTGGTGGGAGAATTGAGGGACAATTTGGTGACTCATTGATTCACAAAATGTTTTAGCTTTTGACCCCACTCCCAAATACGCTTTGACACCCACTTGCAAAGTCTGCTAAATGGCAGATTTATTATAAACATGTTTTTCTGCTGACGTCTTACACAGTTGTCAATGCTGTTTGTTGCATACTTCAAAAAACGTTAACTTATTCCCAATCTATAGTGGTCCCTTAAAACAAATTGCCAACCTTCACCATAACAATTTAAATACATTTCAAAGTAATGTTGTCGTGAGCAACTGTAGACGAACATAAAATACAAATGGGCTCATTTTAAACAGAAATATATAAATGAATTTTAAAATTTTCAACAAATTGAATCATCCTAAGGGAACCAGTTTATAATGGGGACAGAGGAAGTAAATAAACTACATGCTCTATGGAATCGGCCTTTCACGTCTTGTCTGAACTTTAAATATGTTCCCTTTAAAAAAAAAAATAAACTCATAGGATTCCCAGTGATATTTGACAAGTATCCTGCAGATAAATGTCTTTATTAAGATGTAATTCAATAATAACTGAAGCACCGGTTTGTCAGTAAGAGACTGCTCAGTAATGGCTTGAATGGCAGCTCCAGCCATGTTAGAATTGCCCCTTAGAGGGTTATTGTATTTTTTTATATTTGTCCTCACATCACAGGTCAGAGTTGTAATGAGGAGTTTCGGCTCTGCTACAATAGTTTATCCGTTTCATTATTTGTTGGGGAAATCCTTAAAGGGACATCCCAAATCGGATTTTTTTTGCTTAGAAAGAGGGTACATGATGATGTCCGTGTGTATTCTTTTTTTCAAATGAAGGTGTCAGAGCTCAAAATCTTGTTCAGAAGTTTAACTCCCCCCTGAGGCCTTGCTCTCTGTTAGCCAATGATATCTACAGACTGAAGTATGCCCTCTGAATTTCCTGTTGTTTTGAATGAAGTTTAAACAGGTTTTGCTTTTAATATTTTTTTTTCATTCAAAAAACTACTTTTTGTAATCTATGCTCTTTTA
Organism: Discoglossus pictus; assembly: GCA_027410445.1. Classification (NCBI taxonomy): domain Eukaryota; kingdom Metazoa; phylum Chordata; class Amphibia; order Anura; family Alytidae; genus Discoglossus; species Discoglossus pictus. The sequence goes on from CM050169.1 coordinate 146,291,190, forward strand.
AATGCATGAAAAAAAAGGTGCATTCCATGTAACTTTAAGATGTTGGAAATCCGCCCTAAAAATAAGGAAACCAGCTTCTATTAAATTACATTGAAGTCACAGATTAGGCAACTGGTCTCTTGCAGTTAAAAATCAGGGATTAAACCTTATTTGGGATCCATAGATAAGAATCAAAAAGAATGTCTTCCTAAAAAAAAAGTCGTAATGTATCCTGGTTTGTGTGGTATTAAAAAGTTCTGACGCCTCCAGCACTCTAAGGGTCCAGCACTCTGTTTTATATGATAAAAATTAATGAAATGTCATGCTGCATCATTATAATTAGCACAGGCATTTTTTTGTGTGGTTTCCTCTTAAATGTCAATCCATAAGACACCATTTTGTTTTTTGTTCTTAATAAGTATTCGCTTATTATTACTAACTAACATTGTGCATGTTACTCTCTTGCAGGTTTATGTTGGTGTTGGCCAGTAACCAGCCCGAGCAGTTCGATTGGGCCATTAATGACAGAATAGATGAAATTGTCAACTTTGCTCTTCCGGGCCTGGAGGAAAGAGAGCGTTTGGTCAGGCTTTATTTCGACAAATATGTCTTGAAACCAGCAACTGAGGGCAAGCAGTAAGTCAGCGCATCGCTTTAAATAAGTATTGGGTACATTCAAATGTCACTGGTTTCAATATCCAATTTCAATGTTATCTCTGAGAAACCATCTGAATACGGCCAGAGTAGCCATTGGACACTTGCAGAATATATAATCATCTTGTCGAACATAAGATGTAACCTGTGGGGTAAGACATACACAAATACTTCAGTCAGAACTACCTTAATTGGGGGCTTAAAAGGGGTCACCTTGAAAAATTTGGTAACTTCAGTTTTATCGAACCATTTATAAAATACTTTTTAAGTAGTCATGGCTAAGGCTTCGTTTCACAGTGAGACTTTAATATTAAACAGTAAATATATGAATACTACTTTTCTGGCCAATGTGATTTGTTTTTTTGCGCTCAGACTTGTAATCACTTTCTTTATTTCAATTTGGGAAGAAACAATAGAAACAGTCCATTGTGAATTAGTCTGTCCACAGAGAAATATTGGGGAAGGAAAGTCGACCCTTTAAAGAAGTGGATCAGTCCTGGGAAATTCCACGTTCGTGTTGGTGCATTTGTATGCAGATATGAGCGACTCATGAATATGTTGTTTTGATTTGATTATTAGCATTATAGTTTGCTTGTCTTTTTCTGTAGTGGTTAAAATAAATAACTGCAATGTTATCTGCTAGTTAGACCCCTCGCAACACTCTGAGACACTCATTGGCATACAGGAGATGCAAAATCAGTTACTGTAGAGAAAAACTGCTAGTACAATGTATAGCCAGTTTTTAATGAACTTCCTGTTGGGGTGACAGAGTCCTTTTTTAAGAAACTTTGTTCCAAGGTCAGCTTTTTCTAACCAAGCTGAAACTGGAAGAAAGTCCAGAACGTGTTTTTGCTTGAT
>CM050169.1:146297680-146452680 GCA_027410445.1 Discoglossus pictus
TGATGATCATTTTGCATTATATTACGTATTTGCTTTGTCCCTTGTGGGTGATGCAGAACAAAATATTATTATTTAAAAGCAGAGGGAGCAGGGAAATGATGCCGCTCCACCTGATTGAGCTCAGGCAGCTCAGCCTCTGTGACAAATTGCAGAAAATGACTTTGCAGAGCGGCATTTTAGGATGATTATCTCCGCTGGGTGGATAACCATTTGCATTAGCGAGGGCCGGAGTGCAGGAGGCCTCGGCACTGCTGCATTGAGCGAAGGCATTTACATTGACTGTCTCCCAACAGGCTACTTTGCCTTTTGTCAGGCTTTGGTTGATTGTGAGAAGCAATTTATTCCAGGCTCTGCCGCAGATGCACAGTGTGTGGATAAGGGTACAACTGCAGAGTGGAAGCAACACAGGGTTGGATGAGGTTGCAGAAAGGTAGTGTTGGCTTATAGGGTAGTTCTAATAGGGCTGCTTAGTTATCAAACAAATATATTGGTTTATTTAGCCATAGATACTCTATGAATTTCTGTCATTGTTTGTAACCAGACTTAAGCATAGCATGGTAACTAGTGTCACACAGAGGAGTAAGAAACAGTGGTTTGTGCTTAATATTAGAGTATGACTTATATGTGTGCCTATTTTACACAAGTATATTCATTCATATAAGTGTTCAGCGGGATATATATATATATATATATATATATATATATATATATATATATATATATATATATATATATATATATATATTCATTCTCAGCCTTATCTTTACATTTATTAAAAAATCCAATATTTGTCACGAAAAGTCACTTACCAAATGGTAATATAAATTAATTCAATGCTAATTTGATTCTATATTTGTCCGATTCGGTATTCATCAGGAACAGATTAATGACGAATATATAGAAATATATATCTAATGCGTGAAGATTTAGCAATGTGTGCATATATGTGTGTTAATAATAATACTATTATTATTATTATTATTATCATCATCCCTGCATTTTAAGATTAGTATAGTATATGGTGCTTTAGCATTTATGAACATGGCAGCATTTTAAAAATAATTGGTATGTTTGTGATTGTTTCATTCATGTATTTAAATATATTTCTTTTTTTTTTTGAATATTAAGATCATTAGTCTTAACCCTCTATATTCTGGTGAGTAGCAGGCAAGATTAATTTTACTTTTAATAGAATGTAATTAGTGTAGTAAAGTAATTATTTTACTTGTAAAATACCAAACAAAACGTCAAACATTACCTAATATGTGTATATAAAACATTCCAGATAACATGTTCCATGTAACAGGAACTGTGATTTTATATCCACTGCATTATTTATTAGCTCTCGGCGAGTTAAGAAGCAAGTTGTTACCTCCTCACCCAGCATGCTCAGATAAATATACTGACTGCCATATAACCCCAGCACTAGTTCTCCCCCAGCCTATGCTGAGAGTAACCTTGTTAAAGGGTATCGCGCCTCCAGCTTGGCTGAAGAGTTGCTTTGTCAGCCAAGTCTGCGGAAATGGGTTAACGTGTCCGCAGGGGGAGATAAAAAGTATGAATATGAATGAGGCAGGATGCTGGTTTTAGTACGCCAGCAGCTCTCAGCAGGGACAACCGCTTTACTTTTTTTTCTTTTTTTTTTTCTTCTTCCTCTCGTCCTCATCCCTTATCCCCCTTGCTGTTTGCCTCCCCTGATAGGCAGGGACCCCGCAGCTCGGCTATTTTTAGAAAGTCATTCAGAAAAGCAGCCAAGCGCAAAAGAAATCCGTATTCAGCTGCTAGATGCAGGGGCAAGGCGATGACTTGTGAGGGATGAACACTTTGTAGGTATTAAGCACTGACAGCCACTCTTGCATTGAAAGCATTGACCTCTTGGTTACTGGAGTGAGAGTCGTTGGGTGCCCTCTATTTTACATTTACATCCCATTGCCACTTGCTTTTGTTATATTTGTTGTCAGGATGTAAAATAAGGCGATTGCTGTGTATTTATTCAAAGGGGAAACCCCTGAGATGAACACGTACATTCCCACTGGCTCCTGGCATTTTTAAATGGTTCTTCTGCTTTACTTGTCATGGATATATATACAATATACATATTTTTATACAAAATCAGGAGTAATTCTCAGGCACATTACAACACGCACCCTGTATTTTTTGCCCATGTTAGGAAATGATTAACACATTAAATGTTAACATTTCCCCGGCCTATATATGTGAGACTATTTTTTGAAAAATATCTTTTATTTTGTTTATTCAATTCCCATACTGATGCAGTTCCACTTTAAGCAGTAACTGTAAACAGTGTGGGCATGTCTGGGCACAGAGCTGTGTGGAACAGTGGGCACTCTCCCCCCCTTCCCTGCATCATTTACATGGAATCCTCCTAGAGTGACTAAGCAGCAAAGGAGGAATGTAGTGCTTGATCAGAGCTGCTAATTGGATCACATGGAGTAAAGATAACATGTTTTAAAAATAAGTTGACCGGCTAGGCTCTCATTCTTTAGCATACTGCCTCCACAATATGCTTTTAAAATTAAAAAGAAAAAAAACTTTCATACAGCGATTCTTTAAGTATATTTGCAACCTCTAAAATGTGAATCAAATTATCTACTAAAATAAGAGTGGTCATTTTAATATATTACACTTAATTAAAATACTGGAATAGAAATTACTAAATATAACGATCATTTGCAGTTGTTTTGCATTATGTAAGAGAATTGGAAAGTGTAGAAGATTGTACTTCATACAACTATACAATGCTGTCAACAGATACACCACTTGTATCTGCCTGAGGCCATGGCGAGCTATTTTACTAAGTAATGGCTATATGGTGTTATAAATAGTATGTGAAAGAGATTGCCATAGTTTTCTGTTATAAATTGTGAATCTTTAGCAGTAATTAATTATTCATTCTTTAATGAATAATTAAGGCTAAGGCTGTAGTGTGTTTGTTGTGCACATGATATTATAGCAGCAGTAAAACTTCAGCATAGGGACCATTGTCACAAGGAACGCTTAAAGGAAATGTCCAATATACAATGCTTTTTATGAAGAACATGACTTGATAATGGGCAAAATGTTTTAAATTTTTTTAAATGAATGTAGCCTTTATTCATTTTTGACATCTCAAATTTTTTAACTATGGGCAGAATGAACAGTCCAAGATGGAGACCCCATGACAGAAGTAGTCTGCTAAATTTAATATGAGCTTTTATGCTCATGATATTGCTTGTTACGTGCATTTTCCCAAATTACAGTGGCCCATTTAAGAACCATACTATTGTTTATTTAAGTTGTGATGTTGCCCACTGGGTAACATACAAGTCCTGGGATCAGCAGTATTGTGTTATCTGTGTCCATTGCAGGAGATCACTGCTTTGTATCTATTGTCCTTTCTTAAGATATAATCTATTCCCTGGGACAATTCACTGTCTCCTCAATGTCCTCTGAAAATGCCTTTGATTTCTTATGACCTTCAGCTAAAGATGAACGGGGGGCTTGGGCGCTCCCCTCCCTGTTAATTCACATTACACAGCTGCTGCACTGGAAAATCCCTCAAGAAAGCAGTTTGTTGGGAGGATGGGCCCTTCACCTAGTAACTGCGGGAGTCAAGGCACAAAGCGCTTGCAGTGCATTTGGCTTCAGACGCTCATGAATAGAAATGGCTCTTCATTAACTGAAGCACGTTTTCAGTCCATATATTTACTACCATCACTTCAAATTATCACGCCAGTTATTAACCTGTTCACTGCTATAAAAAAAAAAACTCTTCACACTAGGGTTTGCACATTGCTGATACTGTAGACACTCATGTGTACATATTATACATGAATGTCTAGTATTCCAGATAAGTATTCAAATATATAGTAATACCCTTTTTATTGGCCAAGCTTTTGAGAGTTGCACCTCTCTCTTTATCAAGTCAGAAGTTTCTAGGCCTGGCTTTCACTGAAGCACTATCTTAACCAGTAAACGGTTTTCTCTTCACTAACCAGCTCTCACGCAGCAAAACCTGGGTGGAGCAAAACAAACAGCCCAGTAGTTTGTAAAATTACAGGCCTGTATATTTGTTTGGATTACCAGGTCTCCACGGAGCGAGCAAGCAATCATAAGATGAAGGCTCCTGTCTCACTGCAGTTTGTCTGACTTGGAGAAAAACACACCCAAACAATCAGATCATAAGCAGCCCTTCCATACTCCAGAAGCAGCCTTAAATCAGGGTTGCCCAGGGGCAGCTAGTTACCTGAGCAGGAAAGTTAACCTGTGCAGTCCTACTGGGGGAACAGAGCTTTGCCGATTCTGTGGCTCACGGAAACCCCTTGGATAACAATAGATACAGATATTATATACAGTGCCTTGCAAAAGTATTAACCCCCCTTGGCATTTTTCGTGTTTTTTTTTGCTTCACAACCTGGAATTAACATGGATGGTTTGAGGATTTGCATCACTTAATTTACAGAACATGCCCACAACTTTGAAAATGTTTGCTTCACAATAAAAAAAAAACAAATAGGAAAAAATAACAGAAAAAGTCAATGTGCATAACTATTCACCCCCCTAAAGTCAATACTTTGTAGAGCCACCTTTTACGGCAATCACAGCTCCAAGTAGCTTTGGATAAGTCTCTATGAGCTTGCCACATCTTACCACTGGGATTTCTGCCCATTCCTCCTTGCAAAACTGCTCCAGCTCCTTCAAGTTTGATGGTTTGCGCTTGGGAACAGCAATCATTAAGTCTGACCACAGATTTTCTATTGGATTGAGGTCTGGGCTTTGACTAGGCCATTCCAACACATTTACATGTTTCCCCTTAAACTACTCAAGTGTTGCTTTAGCAGCATGTTTGGGGTCATTGTCCTACTGTAAGGTGAACCTCCGTCCTAGCCTCAAATCACGCACAGAGTGATACCCCTCTGTATCCCTGTATTTAGCACCATCCATCTTTCCCTCAACTCTGACCAGTTTCCCAGTCCTGGCTGCTGAAAAACACCCCCACAGCATGATGCTGCCACCACCATGTTTCACTGTGGGGATGGTGTTCTTTGGGTGATGTGATGTGTTGGGTTTGCGCCAGACATAGTGTTTTCTTTGATGCCGAAAATTCCAATTTTACTCTCATCAGACCAGAGCAACTTCCTCCATACATTTTGGGAGTCTCCCACATGCCTTTTCGCAAACTCAGAACGTGCCATTTTTGTTTTTTGATGAAAGTAATGGTTTTCTTTTGGCCACTCTGCCATAAAGCCCAACTCTATGGAGCGTATGCCTTATTGTCGTCCTATGTACAGATACTCCAGTCTCTGCTGTGGAACTCTGCAGCTCCTCCAGGGTTACCTTAGGTCTCTGTGCTGCCTCTCTGATTAATGCCCTCCTTGCCCAGTCCGTGAGTTTTTGTGGGCGGACATCTTTTGGCAGGTTTGCTGTTGTGCCATGTTCTTTCCATTTGGTAATGGTAGATTTGATGGTGCTCCTGGGGATCGTCAAAGATTTGGATATTTTTTTATAACCTAACCCTGATTTGTACTTCTCAACAACATTGTCCCTTACTTGTTTGGAGAGTTCCTTGATCTTCATGGCAGTGTTTGGTTTGTGGTGCCTCTTGTTTAGGTGTTGCAGCCTCTGGGGCCTTTTAGAAAAGGTGTGTATATGTAATGACAGATCATGTGACACTTAGATTGCACACAAGTGGTCATCATTTCACTAATTATGTGACTTCTGAAGGAAATTGGTTTCACCAGAGCTTTTTATGGTCTTCATAACAAAGGGGGTGAACACACATGCCAATTTTCAGTTTTCTATTTAAAAAAAATAGCTCTATGTATATGTTTTTCTCATTTCACTTCACCAATTTAGACTATTGTGTTCTGATCCATCGCATAAAATTCACTTTGCGTGGTGCGTAGGAGTTAGGCGCTCATCGCTTGCGAGGCGAGCCGTTAATGCGTAGCACTTAGGCAACGAGCTGTTAAGGCAATGAAACTTGCAGCACTCTCGAAGTGAGGCGAGCAGTGAAGGCAATGTAACACGCGAGACTTTGACAAAAAAGATTTTTTAAAAATGAGGTCAATGGCCGAAAAAAACTCAAACATCACCCACAGCACGGGGGAACAGCCAGGACATCTGGAAGTGAGGTGGAATGCAAATTTAGGGTGATTTTCGTTTAAGCAAGAAAGGAAAAAAAACGGTCTCCAAAAAAAATTGAAATGAGGCTACACGACCACGGGCTGCGCAAAACACTGCCAAACGCGTAGCACTTTCACACAGGGACGAACAAACTACAAAATACACTATTACAATTGACGGAAAATGCTTTGCGAGCCGCGTAACACATTAATAGCATTACGAATCTACATTGGCACTTTACACAATTAAACCAACGGATTTCCTTCACGCACACAACCTATTTCTAATGCACCTTAATTCATTACACTTTATCATCAGGGCACCAACACTCAAACTGTACATTGTATGCTGACGGAAAATATAAATAGATTGTTAGCTCTTCAGGCTATTGATTGCTGGATATATTACAAATAGGTAAAGTATATTAATTTATTCAAGAACTAATTAATTCATTATTTATTAACAAAAGCTAGATAAATATATATCTCACATTCTTTGGAATATACCAAAAGATCTCGGTATGAAAGATTCCTTATCTCTGGTTCAAGCAGTATAATTTATAGGAAATGTATTTGGATTTTTTTTTTTGATTCAGTATTGACTTTACAGAGGACTTTATGCATTTTATGTGATTTAATGTCGGGAGTAAGGCTTTGTGCCCCTTCTGGATCGCTAACTTGTCATGGTGTAGGGGCTTGTGTACCTCAATGATGCTGTGAGCTATACCGTATAGGGTCACCCAAGATGGGCAGGTCATAGCAGAGAGGTCCGACAAATTGTGGTCCACTGGAGAAGGAACTGGCAACCCACTCCAGTATCTTTGCCAAGAAAACCTTATGGATGGACAAGATGGGCCTAGCGTGCTGTGGTTCATAGTGTCATGGAGAGTCTGACACAACTGAATGACTGAACAAGGCTTTGGGGCCTAGCTCTTAATTGTGGAATGGCATCCTAGCAAAATTCAACAATAAAGCCTGTTTTCTAGGAGGGAATCTCATAATTTATACCCATTACTGTATTCTAATTAAAGGACCTGTGTAATAACACTTGTGTGTGATGTATGTAACAAAACTAACATTTGTAGTTGTGTAATCCATGAACATGCAGATATTTTTTAGTGAAAATACATTTTTTTTTTTTAAGATTCTGTCTATAAATAGAGAACTGCATCTTGTTTTGTTTTTTTTATCTATCAGTGGGGGATACAGGAAGGGGAAAAGGGCAATAGGAATTGTCAAATTCAGTCCGATACAATCATCTAACAACTCTCTCCCCCTTACTAGCACAGAAGAAGGCTATTTGCATCAAAAGATGCAAGCCCTGCTCTGCAGAAATATAATCTCCCCTCTTATACACACACATATGCTCCACCAAAGTATCATGTGTGACTCTCTTAATTTAATTGTGGAGAAGGGCAGTTAATTATTTTTATAAAAAGGTGATCTGATCACCCTGTGATCTGACCAACCATATAGGTTTGGCTTTTTCATACATTTTTATTTTTTGATTTATAAAAAAGTATATGATATTTATTGTATTTATTCTGATTGGGATGAACTGCCTTTCCATTGCTTTCTGTCTTGCTGAATGTTTTTTGCTTATTAAACTACAAAGTTCTGGCAATCTTCTACAGGGGATTATGAGATGTGGGTTTCCATTTTTTTTCCATAATAATGTCAGAAATTGAATTTTTAGTCTAGTTTAATGAGGTTCCAGTGTTTGTGCTATATGTCCTAGTTGGTCACATCCGTACAGTTGTAGGCTCCGCAGTGACACATATCCTGTTGCATACATGGACAAACAACTGTAGTAGGTAGAAATATGAATACAAGTTATTGTTTAATCAATTTTCTTAGAAATAAAACTGAAATTAGCACTTTAGTCCTATGTTTATTATACACTCTCTTGAAGAACTACACATGAAAATTGACCAAATGTTTTCTAGTAGGCTGTTGTTTGTGATATTAATTTAGAGAACCAAGCGAGTATTAGATGCACAACCGTCTATTGAGCTTATGGAGACAAGTTCTCAGGTACTGAAGGTACAATAAATTATAAGTGCCCACTAAATCCTTGAATACTAACTTGACTGGAATAATAATTTTCAGCCTCTTACCCCTTCAGAAATGATATGTGAAGAAACCAATGGCCCAATTCCTCCACCCTGGTAACTATTGTTTTATATCTTCACTAGGCGGCTGCTTATGCTTCAGAGGACGGTATTCTGACTGAAGCCATGATTGATGCACGGGTTGCTGATGCTATCCGGCAACACCAGCAGAAGATGGAGTGGCTAAAGGCCGAGGGCAAAGAGGCAGGAAAAGAGCCAGGCAAAAACCCACTGCAACATCTTCTGGAGGGTACACCGGTCTGAAAAACTTGAGAAAGCCAACACTGCCTCAATTTGCTGTCTTCAGCACAAATGTGCCCATTATCTTCAGGTGCTGTCACTATTACTCACCTCTTCCACCAATATGGAACCGAGGAGAGTCGTGGAAAGCTTTCTTTCCAGTGGCAAGAGGTCATAGACAGCAGGGATCCTGGTGAATGAACTCAGGAGAGCAACTTCAGTTTCACCTTTCATTCCCTATTGAACTCATTTGTCTTTTTATATTTTTTAGGGTAACCTTGATTTATTAATATATTATCAGCAAGTGAATCATTGTTTTAAAACTGAATGAATCTGCTGCAATAAAATAAATGATCCCTGGTGGAAATGGAGAGAGAATTCTTGTTTGTGGTGCTTAATATAAATGTAACTGTTTACACTTGAGGTGCTTATAAAGATATAAAATGGGCAGATCATCTCATTAAATTTAGTTATTAAATTATTAGAGGAGTTGATTTATATGTGTAACTTTTTTGATTGTTATAAATGAACACATTCATTAGGGTAATCCTGTAAACTAGTTACTTTACTAGTTGAGATACCATGTTTTATTTACTGTAAAGTGTAAACTAATGATAAAATGATAGTTTTGTCTTTTTTCCCCATTTTACAATATCTGGATATACTGTATATTTCAACAAGTATTAAGTATTCAAGTATCTGGACTCATCCATCTGAATGCAAGTACAAATCTCTTCAAACTGATTTGGTTAAAGCAGAGAAAAATCCTTAAATTCTGACCTTCGGCAAATCTGGGTACTAAAGCTAAGAAGCACTGGTATACAGTAATATAGAGCCTCACTTGATGATAATCAACCATTTTATTTGCGTTCATTTGGCCAGAAAAGATAATGCATGCATGTAGGTGATCTAATTTGGTTTACAATGTTCCTTCCGAGAAGTGTTTGGTGTCAGGCCAGTACTGATGAGAGCCATTTAAGCTTGAAAAAGATATCTGTTCATAAGCCATCCTATGCTATGATTTTAATGCGGTTTAAAACTTGCTTAAAAGGAGCCATGTTTAAAATGGGATTGGATTAAAGAGTAAAACCTTTGTGGGCTCATTTACATGTCCCTGCCCAGGTTCCCAGAATGCAGTGAAATATCAGTTTTTCTCAGAATTCTGGGAAGGAAATACGTTTTTTAATGTATTTTAGACATTCAAATGTGAACACAAATGTACTATTTATTCACTGTGTCTTTGAAGAATACCAAAGTTTTTGTAATCAAATTTGAAATTACCGGTTCCTTACACCACTTAAATGTTCATTTTAAGAAAACATTATGAGAACTCTAAAATTTAACATTTATTATGTCAAATATGCCGCCATTAAAATGTATGGATTGTGATATAAACCTGTGAGCCTATATGTAAAGAATATAGAAATCAATCATCCCAAGTCAGTCATATATCAAAAGGATAGCATAGAGGTCAGATCTATGACCTTGGTGGGTCCTCCTGTCTGGAAGGCTCTCTAGAAGCATCCCAAGGTTGATGAAAGTTTCTACAACAAATAGGAAGAAATAGAGAGTAGAAATATAGAAGATTAAGACTACTTTAAGTCTTTTTAGTCAAATTCAGCTCTATAGGACAAATCTCTATTATGACATACTTAACAAAAATATCAAAGCTCATCTCTGATATCCTGAGCCTACCAATCCACACAGCATCCTGGGTGTTGCAGGTTTGAGATACATGGTATAAACTCCAAGTAAATGAACCACATTTACCAAATTTTCCTGGGAATCTGACATCACTGTGATCATCTGAATTTAATCTAATAAATCTAATAGCTACATGTGATGAGCAGCACTTGTGTATGACCTGCCGTGACTAGGACAGGGGAAGCTTAGATTATTCTTTAGTACTGGTCGGAATAATCTTACATGATATGGATTGATCCTTCACCCCATCTCTGCTAATGTAGCCAACGCTTCCTCTACCTTTTAGAAACAGATATGAATAATTCTCAATTAAAATAGGGTATTTTATTCTAATATTGTACAAATTATATATATATATATATATATATATATATATATATATATATATATATATATATATATAATGTGTGTGTGTGTTTTTACCAATGTCCTTTTTCCATTTTTTGTGTAATTTTGGCATAATGTTGCAGGTAACACATATTATACGGTCACAAGAGGATAAAGCTTCAAGGACAGAAAGTGGTCCTGTGGACAAACTTCGCTATAGATCGTGATTATTGTTCATGCCTAGAATGTAGTATACTGTTATGAACTAAAACTATTTAATTATTCCATATATGCCAATAATTAAAAATAGAAACTCTACTAGGGACATAATTCTAAAAGATAAATCATTTTGTTGTGACTCCATTATGATTTGTTGTGCAGAAAGTGTTTAATCCATTAGCGATCACACAAAAGCACTGTAGTAACACATTCCCTGCGCATTGTGATTAAATTCCCTTAAAACCAAATCCGCAGAGACACAAAGCGCTACGAGCGGTTTAAGCCTAATGCAAATTTTCTTTATAAATAAATGCAAAGGAAAACTGATTTACTGCGGCTCCCGTGAAACCATAAACATCGCCACAAACGTTAGAAATGAAGGGATTTATGCCCTTCATTCTTCAAGGCTGCGGATGCTATTGGCACTATTTGAAGCCTGATATATGTTGCTTAATGAACTCTGCCATTGAATAAGCTCTCCCCTGCAACCCTTAAAATTCAACAATGCAAATAGCCGAATTGCTTTGCAAGGAATTAAACTGGCAGTGCTAAGAAATTTGAGGACACAGAGCATGCATTGTTATTTTGGAAAACCAATCAAAGGACAACTAAATGTTTTCCTCTTAAACATAGAACACCTGGTTATTACTTTAAGTAATGTGTGCAAAGTAAACCTATATTTTTGGGTGACTAGCGGTGCACATCAGAAATATTCTGTTCATCTCCAAGGTGAACAGCAATATTTAAGTCTGACCACAGATTTTCTATTGGATTGAGGTCTGGGCTTTGACTAGGCCATTCCATCACATTTACATGTTTCCCCTTAAACCACTCAGGTGTTGCTTTCGCAGTGTGTTTGCGGTCATTGTCCTGCTGGAAGGTGAACCTCCGTCCTAGCCTCAAATCACGCACAGAGTGGTACAGGTTTTGCTCAGGAATATCCCTGTATTTAGCACCATCCATCTCTCCCTCAATTCTGACCAGTTTTCCAGTCCCAGCTGCTGAAACGCATCCCCACAGCATGATGCTGCCACCACCATGTTTCACTGTGGGGATGGTGTTCTTTGGGTGATGTAATGTGTTGGATTTGTGCCAGACATATCGCTTTCTTTGATGGCCGAAAAGTACAATTTTAGTCTCATCAGACCAGAGCACCTTCCTCCATACATTTTGGGAGTCTCCCACATGCCTTTTTGTAAACTCAAAACGTGCCATTTTGGTTTTTGCTGAAAGTAATGGATTTCTTCTGGCCACTCTCCCATAAAGCCCAACTCTATGGAGCGTACAGCTTATTGTCGTCCTATGTACAGATACTCCAGTCTATGCTGTGGAACTCTGCAGCTCCTCCAGGGTTACCTTAGGTCTCTGTGCTGACTCTCTGATTAATGCCCTCCTTCCCCGGTCCGTGAGTTTTGGTGGGTGGCCATCTCTTGGCAGGTTTGCTGTTGTGCCATGTTCTTTACATTTGGTTATGATAGATTTAATGGTGCTCCTGGGAATCATCAAATATTTGGATATTTTTTTATAACCTAACCCTGACTTGTACTTCTCAACAGCATTGTCCCTTACTTGTTTGAAGAGTTCCTTGGTCTTCATGGCAGTGTTTGGTTAGTGGTGCCTTTTGCTTAGGTGTTGGAGCCTCTGGGGCCTTTCAAAAAAGGTGTGTATATGTAATGATAGATCATGTGACAGTTAGATTGCACACAGGTGGACACCTGTTAAGGTTGGTTTGTTCTCTGATGAACACCTTTTGACTTAGCTTATTTGTTTATGCAAATTACCCTTAGGGTTTAGTCTTAGGGAGTTCAGCTGCACCTCCCTGACGAGGCCCATAAAGACAGACAGGCGTCTGGGGTTTGCTGTTTCTCCTGTTCAGAGTAGAAAAGCCTGGTATTTTGGGGCTGGGTCACTCTAGTGAGTGGGACCAGACTGATATACTACAGGATATTTCTCCCTGTGAAGGCCACAAGGAAGCTAAAAGTGGTTGCTTTCAGAGTGGCTTATCATGTCCATAGAACTAACCTATTAAGGTTGGTTTGTTCTCTGATTTTGTTTTTTTGTAATGTAATGACAGATCATGTGACACTTAGATTGCACACAGGTGGACATCATTTCACTATTGATTTGACTTCTGAAGGTAATTGGTTGCACCAGAGCTTTTTATGGGCTTCATAACAAAGGGGGTGAATGCATACACACATGCCAATTTTCTGTTTTCTAAAAAATAGATTTATGTATATATTTTTCTCATTTCACTTCACCAACTTAGACTATTGGGTTCTGATCCATCACATAAAATTCAGATTAACAAAACATTAAACTTGAGGATGTAATGTAACAAAATACGTAAAAAGTCAAGGGGGTGAATACTTTTGCAAGGCACTGTAACTGCAAGCCTGAAACAGTTACATTTTGAATAGTACTATGTGAAGCGAGGGGCCGCATATGCGGAGTTGGAGGCTCTACAGCGCCTCACTCTCACTATAAAAAAATCCACATAAGCAGGCATTTAAAAAAAAAAAAAAACATGCGCTGCGGGACCAAAAACATTCAAAAACAACAAAAGCAGCAAAATAACAATAAAAAAACAATTGAAAAAAACACACAGAGCATGGGGGGACAGCCAGGATGTCTGGGAGTGAGGTTGCACGCAAATTTTATTTAAATTTAAGCATTTTAGCCACTTGAAAATCCGCTAAGAGAGGAGAAAAAAAATGCCGGAGAAAAAAAATGAAAACTAGGCTACATGACCCCTAACTATGCAAAACAACGCCAAGCACATAAGACTTATACCCAGGAACATACGAGGTACAGAATACACTATTAAGAAGAACGCAAAATGATCCACAACCGCGTAACACATAGACAATCGCTGCCATTTTACAACTCTAACGCAACTGATAACATTACCATTCTAAAATGATGATTTACACAACTAAACAAACTGTTTGGCCTCGCGCACAGAGCCTAGTTACGGTGTACACTTGACACATTGCTGACACTTACACCTCAGGTCAGCAACAGTCCAAATGTACATTGTAAGCTGCAGGAAAAACAGATTGTTAGCTCTTCAGGATATTGATTGCTGGATATATTAATTACAAATAGGTAAAGTATATTAATTTATTATTTTATTAATTTATTATAAAAAATAAAATATATATATATATATTTAAAAAAAGCAGGGGAGAGGATCGCAATGAGCGCCAAAGGCGCTCAGCGCGGGGCTCACAATGCGCGTTGAGGGTGCTCAGAGGAGCAAAAGTACACAAGGGGAGAGGCTTCCATTGACGCTGAAGGTGCTCAGACGTCCAATAGTACATGAGGGGAGAGGCTCGCAATGAGCATTGCTGGCGCCCATTGTGAGCCACGCGTTGAGCGCCGAAGGCTCACAATGAGCGGTCAGGGTACTCAGAGGACCAAAAGCCTTACTTTGTGTGGCAAACAGCATTACCTGCCTTACAATTTTATTGCCGTCATTTTTGACGGGCAAGTCGCTAGTTGTATATAAAACAGAAAATGTAAAACCTGTGTTTAATTCGCTTGCTTTCTAAAAACATTTTGCCCATTGTTATGATGTTTAGTCATTCTGTTAATCCTTCAAAATGCTGAATTATCCTGGACATTTTGTAACATTATAACTGAATTAATTATGTCTAAGGGTCTGCAAATATTTGTTTCTTCCATTTTCCTTTTATTACATATATTTACATTTAATGGACTAAACATAGGTAATCTGAGTTAAAGCTAATTGCAGCAGTGCAAAACTTTCTTGCCTTTGTAGAGAAAGGTAGACACAAGATCTTTGAGTTTTTTGAAGGCTAGACTCGGAAACTAAAATTTCTTCCCGTTTTCCATCTGTGTATTTAGTGATTTCTAATGCCTGGTGTCTAGATATAACCTTAAATTTTTGACTTGCGTAAGAAGCCCATGACTGTGGCGTCCTCCCCCCTCCCTCCTCCTTATATTCATCCTGTTTCAGACAGCACTGCCAAATGAAGACAAATCTCTTTATTAACACCAGTATCAGCCCTGGAAGCCTGGCCTTCAAGACGCATTGCTCACATAGCCCTTGCACAAGCCTTCCTGGCATGTCATTTCATGCCCCAATGGCTACTGAACGGCACTTCTTGTTGGCCAGGTTGACAACATAAATGAGTCCAGCTCTTATTCTCTGAGAAATACATGCCAGCCATTTTCCCTTTATTGTAACACAATGATATATTAGATTAGTTAACCTGCCCTGCAACATTTCTTCAAAGCACAAGCCTGATTTAAATTTAGAAAGCAAAAGAAGAGAGAACCAATCCCAACAGTGAATTAAATGTAATCACTTTAATAAAATAAAATGAGAATATACTCATAAACATGTTTCTTGTACATCAACTCCACAGATGTTGATCCGTTTTACAGTCCATATCTGTATATAGATGATGAAAACATTTGCA
This sequence comes from Discoglossus pictus, assembly GCA_027410445.1. Taxonomy (NCBI): domain Eukaryota; kingdom Metazoa; phylum Chordata; class Amphibia; order Anura; family Alytidae; genus Discoglossus; species Discoglossus pictus. Next base: position 146,312,855 of record CM050169.1, read on the forward strand.
ACCATATGAACTGCCAACTAGTATATAGAGGCCTATGATAATTTACCAAGAGGATTGTATACTATGGCTCTCATAAAATTCCAAACCCGCAGTGCCTTCATACAGCCCATGAGTCTGCAGGCTTGAAATTTGTAGCAGTTTCAGAGTAATTAAATTGAACAAGCGCGGAACCACATGGCCGAAAGCCAAAACCGTAAAAGATGCAAGTAGCATTTTAGGGCATGATCATGATCAATTAAGGAAGCCCGTAACTACTGATTTAGAAACAGCCAATAGTAAATGAGACTGTCATCATGACATCAGTCAATTAGTGTTTAGACGTCCGATTTGCAATTGGACTCGCAATCCAGAAATGTTTCCATTTAAAAAAAACAATAACTCTACTATTCTAGTCCATGAGAGTTCAGATTATTAACCCAGCTATTGCCAGGATTGTTATAACACGGAAATTACACATAAAAAATAATTTTTGATTGCAGATTTGCGAGCTTGAGACTGTTGTGCAATTAATTCTAATGTCTTACATCGCTTTCCCCATATTTTAAATTGCAGTATTGAGTTTTTATTTGCTTTTATAGTGTTACGAACAGGTGTTTAACCCCCTTGTGAGTCCTCTCCAGTACTCCTAGGACTTTTGGCTACAATTGGCATTTAAAGGTGTGACAGCAATTGCGGGCTTGTGGAATTGTAGCAATTTAATAGTGATTTGCGATGTTAGCGATTGCAGGCTTGACAGATCAAAGGCTTAGCTGACCTTGAGTTACTATTTTGACAACCGTAGGAATTTTCAGCCTGTAACCCGTAGATCGATTGCGGTTAGCTGAAAGACACCAATTTAATAGCAGTAACTTTTGAGGGCTAAATTACGGGCTACAGTAAATACAACGGACAATTTAATAGAGGCCTATGTATAGTAATATTAAGTATAAAAATAACTATTCTATAGAAAGTACTTAAAAACAAGGCAAAACAGGTAACTCTATAGGATTTATCCTATGCGTTGTATCTTTCCATTCAAGACTTCAAACAAGATGTAGATGTGTCTCAAGTGCTTTCTTTATAATAGACCTTTCCATATTTTCTTGTTGCATTACAGTTTGCATATTCATATAAAGGTACATCCACCTATCTGCATCAACCTAGGGACCACTTTCGGTGTTTACGAACAAGTTCTGTCATTTCTGGTAGTTCTGGACATACTCCACTCCATAACCATGTCGTTCAAGGACAACAAAAGCAAGGGCATGCAAGGCTGATACAGCCAGAGTCAGTCTTGGTAGGAATGGAGATGATACAAAAAGGTAATCAGTTTTTATGTACCATGCCTAAGTGAAAATGTATGTGTCTAGTCTATGCATCTGTAGTTGGTTTCAGTTACCCCAATGTACTTTTTGATGTGTCTAGACCTTCAGCTTGCCTTATTGACCATCCTGTTTTCTGCCAGCCTCAACCTTTTGCCAGTGACCCAGACATTAATATTGGCTGCCAGGTTCTGATCTTGGATTGAAATGTGACTATCCCCATGCTAACTGGACTCTGACTCTGACCCACAGGATTTTCTCCTTTTTTGTAACCACCAGTGTAACAACGTATCCAGAATTCTGCTGTGTTATGCTGGGGTGGATAAACCAGAAATAAGTTGATAACTGGCCTGTATTCATCATTTTTTTATTTTTTTATTTACAAATTGAAGCATACATAGATCACAAATATCAAAATAGAAAAGAGCGTTCCATCACCACATATAAACTGACAATGTTACACTTTTAATCATTTAAAAAAAAAAAAAAAAAAGTATGCCTATAATACAACGAAAACAGATATCAGTGATAAAAGAAGAAAAGACAACAAATAAGAAAGTGATGATGATGAGTGAGACGGGTGCAAGAATCATTTACTCAAGTTCCATTTTTTAACTATGAATTACGGTACATATTATTAGTTTGTAGCTCAAATGTATTTATTCATGTTCATGATTTGAATCTATAATTTCATGTAACTTGTTTATATCTCTTTCCTGAGCAACAATATAGAAACTGCAGGAAATACTCCAAAATATAGCAAATTAAAATGAAATAATAATACTGCACACCGTTGCTATCAAGAGTTATATTGTGCAAAGTCCATCATTTATATATCTTTAAATATAAACCTCTAGACACGTAACACATATATTTAAAAACTGATGAGAATATATGTGTCAAATAGTGAAATTTTAAGGATTATGATATTCAATTAAAATTTTTAACTGGCTTGTCAGAAAAGAAGTGCAAATGGTTCTTGTTTTCCTGGGTGTTCTACATGAGATCAATATATTAAATAAACCAGAAAAACTTCTAAAAATATATTATTACTTAATGTTGCACATAAATTTAAAGGATCACAGTAGTTTAGAAAAATGTCCCATGTGAAATAGGTAACAAACTAACATCTTTACCATCTTTTGTAAACCAAGAACATGAAGGTTGTCCAAGACCTTAATTTTAGCAGAATCTGCTACAGTATATAGGCTGACATGATTGTTGTTCTTTCATTCCAGTACTTCCAGTGGTGGGTACAAAGGAAGGAAAGTGTGATTTGCAGTTTGAGGTGCCACTGCCTGCTTGTGGGAAGTGGGAAATGGAAGTTCTCAACGCTCTGATGAGCAAAATGCGACAAGAGCGTCTCACCTTATAAATATAGGGGAGACTATTTAGCTCCTATCGGTTAATAATATACTTGTAATTTAACTGTTTGAAAAAATATGGGGACTAAAAATTACATGTTATGTTTCATACCAGAAATACTTAAAGATTACTATTAATTGCAAGAAAATGGTGGGGTCATTTTTCTTTTTTAAACCTCACTAGTGGTGAGAACACTTGTAGTTGTACGGCTGGGGAGTTTTAAAACTAGTAGGTGGGGGGGAGGGACTAGATAGAAGTAATGAGGTAGAAAGTGTAAGGAACGCATTAACTGGTAAAGGGGGGGGGGAGATGGGGGAGGGTTAGTATAGTCAATAGGGAGGTATTGCTAGGTAACTCAAGTACAGTGGCAGGCACTTCAGAACTACAGACTCATAATATAAGATGTATGCTTGCTAATGCCAGAAGCTTGCCAGGGAAAATGGGAGAGTTAGAATTTTTTAGCAGTTAATGAGAAATGGGATTTAATAGGCATTTCTGAAACATGGTGGGATGAATCTCGTGACTGGACTGTTCTGTGGATCTGGAATCTGAATCTGGATGGTTATAACCTATTAAGGAAAGATAGGGGCAATGGTAAATGAGGAGGAGGGATGTGTCTGTACGTTAAGCCTGGATTTAAGCCTATAGTCAGAGAAGATATTTATGCTGGAACTAGCGGTAATGTTGTATGTTTGTGGGTAGAGTTAAATAGCAAATTAGCACATTCTAAAAGAATATTAGTTGGAGTATGCTATAAACCCCCAAATATAATTGAAAGTGATGAAATGCAATTATTGCTACAGATTAGAAATGCAGCTAAGCATGGGCAAGTTCTAATACTGGGAGATTTTAATTACCCTGAAATAGACTGGATGAATGAGATCAGCAGTTCAGCTAAGGGGAGCAGGCTCTTAAGTACACTCAGAGATCATTATCTGGCCCAGGTTATATAAGAACCTACTAGAAATTAGGATTTAGTCATCACAAATAATATTGCTATAGTATCAAATGTTGAAATAGGGCAACCTTTGGGAAACAGTCTCATTTGAGATTGAATAAAAAAAAAAAAAACTCTAAGGGGCCAACAAAAACTCTTAATTTTAAAAGGGCAGATATTAACGGTCTAAAAGCAGCGATACAAAGTATAGATTGGGACAAAGAACTGACAGGTAAAAACACTGAACATAAATGGACAACATTCAAATCCTTACTAAACATACATTCTTATCACCATATACCATGTGGAAATAAAAGTAGAATGAGTATATCACAACCCATGTGGCTTAGCAATGACTTAAAGATGAAGATGAGGAGCTAAACACAGGCATTTACATTATACAAAAAAAAAAAAAAAGGGACAGAGAGTGCTTTACGGGAGTACAAGGAAATCAACAAGGCTTGCAAAAGAGCTATTAGACTGGCTAAGATCGAAAATGAAAACCTAGTTGCCAAGGAGAGTAAGACAAAACCTAAAATATTTTTTAAATATATTAATGGAAAGAAGGCCAGGAAGGAAGCTATAGGAACATTACAATGTGACACAGGCCATCTGACAATTAGTGACCAGGAAAAGGCAGATGAGCTAAATAGGTTATTTTCTTCAGTATACACAAGGGAGGTACCAGTGGTTGGGACACTGCAACAAAATGGGGCTGCACTACTTTGACCTAGTAATTGGTGAATGCAGTAAGAAATCCAAAAGAGGTTGGAAAAAATAAATTTTAATAAAGCCCCAGGTCCTGATGGAATACATCCAAGGGTACTGAGGGAACTGGGCCATGTAATTGCAAAACCTTTATTTCTAATTGTTCAAGATTCACTCAACACAGGGTCTCTACCAGATGACTTGAGAAAGGCAGAGGTGATACTTATATTTAAAAAGGGAGCAAGAGCAAATCCAGGAAATTATAGACCTGTAAGCCTTACTTCTGTAGCGGGAAAGCTTTTAGAAGGGTTAATAAGGGATAGTATACGAGAACATGTCTATATAAACAAGATTATAAGTAGGAGACAACATGGATTTATAAAGGATAGGTCATGTCAAACAAATCTAATTAGATTCTATGAGGAGGTTAGTAGGAACTTGGATCAAGGCAACTCAGTGAATGTAGTCTTTTTGGATTTTGCAAAGGCTTTTGAAACAGTGCCACATGGGACTATTGAGCAGGGATACCAGAATTGCAGTAAATATCTACTCATGGAGTGCTGGCTAAAAGACAGGAAACAAAGGGTTGTGGTAAATGGAACATGCCCAGAATGGACTAATGTGGTAAGTGGGGTTCCTCAGGCTTCAGTATTAGGTCCTCTCCTTTTTAACATATTTCTTAATGACTTAGAAGTAGGATTGGAAAGTATTGTTTTCATTTTTGCTGATGACACGAAGTTGTGCAAGGTAATTAAATCAGATAATGATGTACTTTCCCTCCAATGGGATTTGCGTAAATTACAAAAATGGGCGACTAAATGGCAGATGAGATTTAATACAAATAAATGTAAAGATGTGCATCTGGGAAGGAAAAAAAGCCATGCAAATGATAATCTTAATTGAGCAAATATAAGGGTATCAGATACTGAAAGGGATTTTGGAGTGCTTGTGGACAACCACCTAGGTAACAGTGTGCAATGCCAAGCAGCAGCTGCAAAGGCAAATAAAATATTAGCATGTATTTAGAGGGAAGCAAATATAATTCTGCCACTATACAAATCCCTAGTATGCCCTCATTTGGATTATGGAGTCCAATTTTGGGCATCACTACATAAAAAGGACATTTTAGAGTTGGAAAAAGTACAGAGAAGGACAACAAAACTAATAAGGGGGAGGGCCCTAAGTTATGAAGAAAGACTAACCAAATTAAACTTGTTTTCTTTAGAAAAAAAGGCTTCTAAGAGGGTATAAGGCATTCTTGTACACATGGGTGTGTGTGTTAGTTCACCATGTGGCCAGGGAATCCTTTGTGTGGACAGCTGACCAGTGAGGTGACTTTGTGCAGGACATGTCACCTAACTGATCAGTAAGAAGTAAAAAACATGAGTATGGGGGTGGGATTCAAATACAGGAATAAAAGAAGCATATCAGGCCTTGGTTCTCTCTCTTAGCTGCTCTGTAATGGTCTGGTAAAGTATCATACTCTCATACACACGCATGGACATAATTGGTAGCATTAGAATGCCTTTTCTGCTAAGTTAAGAGATGTTGTTCCATAGTATTATCATGTATTATTAATGTATTCCTATTAATTATTGTATTTTATCCTTCCAGGCGGTATGATTATGTCAGTATTTAGAATGTTAAAGCGGTACATTCTAAAATACTGACATAATCATAACGCCTTTAGACACCATTACACCTTCCTCTGCCCTTTCCCCTTATCCTCCTCCTCCTCCATTTCCCCCCTCTCCCCCTTATCCGCCCCCATTTCCCCCTCTCTTCCCTTATCCTCCTTATCCCCCCTTATCCTCCTCCCCCCACCTCCCCCCTCATCCTCCTCTTCTCTCATCCTCCTCCTTTCCCCCCTCATCCTCCTCTCCCCCCTCATCCTCCTCTTCCCCCTCATCCTCCTTTTCCCCACTCATCCCCCTCTTCCCCCATCATTCTCCTGTTCCCCTTCCCCTCTCCCCATCCTCCCCTCACCCTCCTCTACCCCTCTCAACCTCCTCTTCCCCCCTCATCCTCCTCTTCCCCCCCTCATCCTCCTCCCTCCTCATCCTCCTCTTCCCCCCCTCATCCTCCTCCCTCCTCTTCTCTCCTTATCCTCCCTCCTACCTCCTTCCCCCTTCCCCCTTCTCACCTCTTCTTATTAGCCTTTGATTAGAGACCGTGCTGAAGACACATCAAAGTGTATGTAATGGAGATAATTGCTAAATATGCTTCATGTAGCGATTTTGAACCAGTAATTGTTGAAAATGATAGTATGCTTAGCAGAATACATTATTTGTGGTTACAATGTGAAAAGCAAAATAAGCAAATTGATAATAAGAAATGGTGCTTAAGAAAGGAGAGAAATAAGTTACAAAATTGTATGAAATTGTTAAGTCTTAAGAACCAGATGAATATGGCTATAATGGGGAGTATTCCAGATGCAATGGTTACCGAAATTAGCCAAGAAAATGACAATTGTCCAAAATGTGGAATAAATGCAGATTATGTGAATACTTTGGAAGATAATTATGAGGCAAGGGGAATATTGGTAGCTTCGCTTGGAAAATGTTTATCTGATCAGCAACATCCAATTGCAGTAATTCATACTCAATGAGCCAGCTTGTGCATCAGAGGAAGAGGGTGGATTACATCTTGTAGATGAAGAGCAACAAGTAACAGAAAGAAATGATGTAAGGGACAGTTCTGAATTTAGTAGTAATATACCAGACTTAACCCCTCACATAGTAAGATCTCACCCACTAAGTTTAAATCAAGTACCAAATGCTTTAAGTTCAACGCCATGTGAGAGAAATAAAGAGAGGAATCTGCAATAATCAGGCAAAAAGACAGAGATAAAATAGTGAAACGATTGATAAAATGTAAACCACTATTCCCACAATATGATGCAAAGATAGATGTGTTGTCCAATATGTCTAATTGGGTAATCTGTGAAACAGTACATGCTATCTCCTAATGAGGCATGTGTAATGTTAAAATTGTGGCTTCCTGGAGCTCTAGAGGCCCCAGTTAGTGGTCCAAATGATATCAACAAAGATTGGTTTAAAGAAGATAAATGGGGAACAAGGGGGACAGGCTGAGAGCTGTATCTAGGTTATTCACAGGAAACAGAGACTTAGATAGCCATTCCATTGCTGAGATGAGAGTAACTGTACAGGATGACCCATGGGTGTTTGCTACTAAATTTGAGCAAGTGTACAGACTCACACATAGAGTGCCCCCAGATCAGACCCCATCAGATATGTTACGGTATTTAATAAGGACATTTACTTATTTAGACACTAGCCTACAAATTATGGCAGAGGAAAAGGACACCATGGAGTCTGTGCTATGTATTATTGGTAGGGCATGGCAAAACATTTTAAGGAAAGGATTCAAAGGGCCACACAAAATTGCAGTTGTGACTACAAATGACAGGAAACGTAATCCCTTGGAAATTTCCTTCAGAGGGATTTGTTATTGTTGTAATAATGCTGGACACAGCTTCAGAGATTGCAGGCGATGGATGAGGGATCATAAGCAACGTGAGGGATGGCAGGCACACCAACATGCATTAGGGTCTCCAAAACATAGGCTTGATGAGGGTACTTTCAGACAGAACAAGCCTAAACCTACAGATAAGACAGTACAGGAATAGGCTCACAAGACCAGGCCTGGAAAAAATCTGTATGGGCTAGCAAAGGAAGCTTTAAGGATGATGATGGTAGGGATGGTTAGGAATCAAGAGAGGCAGTATGAGAATAATTCCTCTCTGACATCCTTATCTGACTGACTAACACTGGACCTGGGAGACATGGTTCCTATTTGTGGTACAGTTAGGGATCATTCTGGATGCCCCTATGTTAATGGTGTGATTGCGGGCCATCACACAAAATTGCTCATTGATATCTTGTTACAGATAGAGACAGTTGAGGAACATATTGAATTGCTAAGAGAATTGTTTGGTTTAAGTTAAATACTACAAAGGTGCAGTTATTGAAAGAGAAGGTAACATTTTTGGGAGTGTCAATCCAAAAGGGAACAAGGTGTCCTACTAAGGATAGAGTGGTAGCAATACTACAGGCACCCAGACCTTTCAATAGACAGTCATTAAGAAAATATTTGGGATTGGTGAATTTTTTTCAAGACTTCATTGAAGGTTTTGCTGAAAAAGCAAAGCCTCTCTTTGATCTTTTGAAAGGAGAAGAGGCAGGACTGATTACATGGGGTAGCGAACATGAGGATTCATTCAGGGTGTTAAAGGAGGATTTAGCATCAGCTCCAGCTTTTGCCACTGTTGATAGTGAGGCTCCATTTGCCCTACAAACATGTACTACTGGCACTTTCTTCATTTCTACTGCAGGAGAAGTCTGGGACATGGAGGTCTGTAGGCTATTTTCCCAGACTCCTTTCTCCAGTAGAGAGAGGATATGATTTGTGCATCAAAGCTTTGTTAGGGGTACATTGGGCAGTTCAAGCTACAGAGCATACAGTGGGATTTAGGAAGCTGATTCTCCAAACACCTCATACACCACTGAAGCTGTTGTTCGAGAAAAGTCTAAGTGGAGTCTCAACTCAGCGCCTTACCAGGTGGCTGACAGATTTACAACACCGCGACATTACTGTACAGCATAATGCAAAATACATCTTGCCACAGTTAATGTACATACAGGGAGAACCACATGATTGTGTAGAGACACACATTCACAGACAGTCACCACCTTAATTAATTAGGGACAAAACCTTTTCCCAAGATCTACAGATCTATGTGGATGGATCAAGATTTGGGCAGAATAGCAGATTCCATACTGGATTTGCAATATGGGTCCCTTCTATGCAATTGGAAGTTAAGATTATGTTGCTACATTCCTTTTCAGCACAGAGAGCAGAACTAGAAACCATTTCCATGGCATGTCCCAGACTTGACACACAACCTATTAGTATTTACAGTGACAGTGCCTATGTTACTGGGTCACTGACAGAGTACTTACCAATATGGGATTTAAGGGGAACGGTGGATTCAGCATGAAAACCTTTGTCACATGCAATGGCTTTGAGGAAGTTAGTTGACTGGGGAACACAGCACCCACTACAGGCAGCTATACTTAAGGTTAAGGCACACACAAATTCCATTGATGAACATTCACGTGGAGATGCACATGTGGATATGTTGGCTAAACAGGCAGCCTTAGAGGGTCAACCATGGCAACTAGGGGATGCAGATACAGAAGCACGGGATGCATGGAGAGAACACCATGTATCTAAGGAAGGGACACATATAGCATAGGTTACAAAAGAGACATCAGAAGTACCAGACCTACAGACAGAGCAGGCTAAAGATTCTTACCTTTCTCTTTTGTTACAGAACCAGCAAACTCTCCCTAGTGGGTACTCTATTATTGATCGGTTAATTTGCTATAGTAGTCCTACAGAGGCACAGGCCAAACTTATTTTTGTAGTCCCAAAGCATTTGCAGAGACAAATTACACTGCAAACTCACTCTCTTTTGGGACACATTGGTCACAGTGCCTTAGAATACCATCTTAGACAGAAATATTTTGGCTAAAGCTAGCAACATCATCTCAACAGTGTATTCAGGAATGTCTAATCTGTGCAGAGATAAATCCACGCCCTAAAGGACAAAGACCAATTCTCCAGAGGCTACCAGTAGCTGATGGTCCCTGGAAATCAATTCAGATTGATTTTATAGACCCACTTCCACTATCAAAGGGGGGTCAACAAGGAAGATGGAAATGCATTTATTTTTGCAGATTTTATAGACAATGATATTCATATGTAATAATCAGGAAATTTATGGACCACAAACTACCTCTTCCACAAGGCAAAGAAGATCAAGTCATACACAGACAATCAAGGCATGGACAAAGATATAGGGCAATGACAATTTGGAAGAACCATGTTTTGATCAACTGACTTTAAGTGGGGGTGGGATTGTGGACATTGTTGGGACAAAAAGTCATAATAACATTAGTGGATTTTGGAGGGACAATCTGGATAATAAAAGGAACTGGGAATGTGAATGGACAAACTGGGGAAAATGGACTATAGGTTTGATAGGTGAAGGTATTAGGTTTTCCCTTAATTTTCAAAACCCTGTTATGTCCATGAATCAGCAAGGGTATAGCATAACAAAAGTGATCACTGAGAACATGACCAAATAAGGTGTAAAATTGGAAGTAGTGGTATCCAACCGGGGTGTACAAGTGAGCGTAACATTAACAATAGATAAGGGGAGGGAACCTACAACAGTAGCCCCTCCTATGAACTATTCTACTACACTTGCTCCACCAAGGGTGGATAACTATGCTGACAATCCCATGTGTGGGGATAAGAACATACTTTCCAGTGGTCCCTTTCAACTTAGTGCTATGAACCCCACAAAAATATTGAGGGATGCTACATTTTAGCTGATTTCATGGAGAAAAAGGTTGACAGATTGGCTAGTTTATAAACACTTTCAAAATTGTTCCACAATTACAGCTACTATGGAAAGGTCTTTAATTAGGTCGGTAATGGGTACCAGAAAAAGAATTAAGAGGGATATTGTGGATACAGTGCTGGGAGGTGTAGGAACTGGTCTAGGGGTTGTGAATTATATTGATATTTCCAGTCTGACTTACAACCTTACAGTCTGAGAGTTTGTTAAATTCCAAAGGGTTACAGACACAACAAACCATAAATACACTTGTAGGGGGACTGACAAAAGCAGGGATAGATATACAGGGTCCTGCTATACAGCATATTCAGGAGATATTGGTAGGGGTAATTGGGAGGTTAAAGGAAGTGTCTTGGGATTTTGTATGTCTTTCCATGCAAACCGAGCTATCAACTGATTTTAAGATCCTGGCGCAAGCTATGGAGAATAACCATACCCCTTTGGAAGCTTGGCAGCAAGCTGAAATTAACCTCCCTGGCGGTTTGATTATGTCAGTATTTAGAATGTTAAAATGGTATATTCTAAAATACGAGCATAATCATACCTCCTTTGATACCATTACCCCTTTCCCCTCTCCTCCTCCCTTTACCCCTTATCCTCCTCCTCCATTTCCCCCTTATCCGCCCTGCCTCCATTTCCCCACTTTTCGCCTTATCTGCATCCCTTTCCCCCCTTATCCTCCTCATCCTCCTCCCCTTCTTCCTCCTCCCTTTCCCCCCTCCTCCTCCTCCTTTCCTCCCCTCATCCTCCTCCTTTTCCCCCTCATCCTCCTCTTCCCCCCTCATACTCCTCTTCCCCTCTCATCCCCTTTTCCCCGTCATCTTCCTCTTTTCCCCTCATCTTCCTCTTCCCCCTCATCCTCCTCTTCCCCCTTCACCCCTCTTTTTCCCCCTCATCCCTCTTTTCCCCGTCACCCCCCTTTTCCCCCTCATCTCCCCTTATCCTCCTCATCCTCCCCCTCATACTTCTCCCCCTTCTCCTCCACAGGAGCTGATCGGAGGCTAGTAAGAAAAGGTGAGGGGGGGGGAGGGGGGAGGATAAGGACGGAGGAGGAGGATGGGGGGAGAAGGAAGGAGGAGGAATGGTTTGCTGAGGGGGCCCAGGCAAACTCAGTAGCACTGGGCCCCCTCCAGATCCTCCCTGCAGTAACCCCGAGTGTGGCTCAGGGTTACCGATTTAGGAAGAGGAAATTAACCCCGAGCCATGCTCAGGATTACCGCTAGGAAGGTTAACATGTTGGCTTCTGACCACAAAGAGTTATGGGTGAACAGTTGGCTGGGTTGCAAGGGAAATATATGCAGAGCTAATTCATTAGTACCAACCAGGGGAACATACCAAAACATCTACCATATGACATCACTGGGAACTCCGGTAACAGTATCACATGTTTTACATCATGAGTTAGAGTTTCCCAACTTCATAGTAAATGTTACCACCATAGAACAAGTAGATGTGGAAGGTTGCATGAGATTCCCTACCAAAATCTTATGTCTACACAATCAGGTTAGAACAGTATTTGATTCATGCTGGCATAACCATTCATAATGCCAAGGGTTTGTAGAAAAGGTTAAACCCCAAGATATGATATTTACCTTAGGACAGGGAAAGGTGTGTTTTGTTTCATTGAAACCAAGGGATAAGATACACATATGGTTCAAACATTGTATATCTAGGGAACAGATTACTCAGGGAATTTACTGTGTCATAGACTATCCAGTGAGAATAAGTTCACAGCAATTTAATCTCACAGTGCCACAGATATTAACCTACAATAAAACCCTGGGGTCTCCTCTGATTGTACCAATTGTATCAGACAGCACACCTTGGCAGAAATGGGTAATGCAATTTAAAGATGAGCAGATACTGCTCAAACACCTACAACATTTTGGGGAAAAGGTACACATACACTTTCACCATCAACAGCAAGAACTCCAAAGGATTGAAAATACATTTTCTGATCTGTCAAGTGCATCCTGGTGGCAAAAATTAGTTAATTAATTTTCAAAACACTCGTCATAGGGTTCTGCTTTTGGAAATATGATGTTACATCCATTCATAATTATTTTTTACTAGCGACTTGCCCAGGGCAATAAAATTGTAAGGCAGGTAATTCTGTTTGCCACAGACATTAATTTTTTTGGTGGTCTGAGGTCTTTCGGCGCTCATTGCGAGGCTGTTGGTTGTTGTATTTTTTTTCTGAGAGGTGCTTTTGCTGTTATTGTTTGTTAGCTATGGCTTTGTGTGGTATGAGCAGTGTTGGCGCTCGTTGTGAGATCGCACGGTGAATGGCTTTTGTCTTGATTGTGTTTTTTTTTTTAATGTATATGTCTTTTTGTATGCTAATTAAATGATTAATAAATGAATATACTTTACCTATTTGGTAGTAATATATGCAGGAAGCATTGTGTTGAAGAGCTGACAATCTGTTTTGATGTTCCTGCAGCATACAATGTAGTTTTGCACTGTTGTGGAGCTGAGGTGTAAGTGTCAGCAATGTGTGCATTGTTTAGTGTAAATAGGCTGCGTGTGCGAGGGAAAGCCGTTAGGGTAGCTGTGTACTTCCGCATTGTGTAAGTTAGTGTTGTAAAATGGCGGCGACTGTGTATGTGGTACGTGTGTGTGGATGATTTAGCGTCCTTGCTAAAAGTGTATGTTGTACCTCGTTTTTTGGGAAAAGCCGTATGTGATTGGTGGTGTTTTGCGGCTTTAGGGTGCTCTAGCCTTGTTTTCGTTTTTTTTCGGCAGCCATTTTTTCTCTCGCTTAGTGGATTTTCGTGTGTGTAAACTCAGGAATTTTGACTTAAATTTAGGTGTAACTTCACTTGCAGAGGTCCTGGGTGCCCCTCCTTGCTGTGGGTAAGCTTTTTATGTCCTTTTTATGTGTATTTATTGTGTTTTTAATGTTTTAAGGTGCGCACGGTTTGGACGAGGTCGTACTGTTTTTTTTTCTAAGTCCCGCGTATTTTTTTAGGCTAAGTCTGTAAATTTTGCCTTCTAAGTCCAGCGGTTCGTATTTTTTTGTGTAAGTCAGTATTTAGTGATTGCGTGTTAGATCTATTTTGTTAAAGTGCCGCTTGTGTGGGTGTTTGTAACCGCTTGTGAGGCGCCATAGAGCCTCCACCTCCGCAAATGCGGCCCCTCGCTTTGCAAGGGTCTGCATTTGCTACCTGCAATGACCCGAAACGTGTGAGCCTCCACCTCCGCAAATGCGGCCCCTCGCTTCACGAGGGTCCGCATTTGCGGCCTGCAATGAGCCTTTGGCTCATTGCAGCCGACGTTGGAGCCTCCACCTTCCGCAAATGCGGCCCCTCGCTTTGCGAGTATCCGCATTTGCGGACCAAACTGCGTCCCTAGTTTCACAAATCGTGACGGCGATTCGTTGTTTGACAACTATTATATGTGATTATGGCTATATTATGTATTTTTGTTCAGATATGCATCTGCTCCTATCTAAAATCCATGATAGCACGTATATATATCATTTGTACTATGGTATACGTATGGCTCTCGTAAAATAGCAGAAACGCACACACATAGCGTGATATAGGCACTTTTTAAACAAATTATATACTCACTCGTATACTCACTCTTCTTAAGCTTCTATTGGAATGAAAAGGTACAGGTGTCTTTCATTGCCAAAGGGGGGATGTTAACCTCTTAAACGGTAATCCCGAGTGTGACTCAGGGTTAATTTTCTCTTCCTAAATCGGTAACCCCGAGCCACGCTCTGGGTCACTGCAGGGAGGATCTGGTGGGGGCCCAATGCTGCCGAGTTTGCCTTGGCCCCCTCAGCACACCATTCCTCCTCCTCCATCCTCCTCCCCCTTGATCATCTTTCTCCTCCTTCCCCCCTGATCCTCCTTCCCTCTAACCTCCTCCTCACTTCCCCCTCGCCAGTCGCTATCCCCCTCTCACCTTACTTTTTAATTGGAGAAGGAGGTTAGAGGGAAGGAGGAGGAGGATCAGGGGGGAAGGAGGAGGAAGAGGAGGATGATAAGAGGGAAGGGGGGCAGGGAAGGATGATAAAGGGAGAAGGAGGGAGGAGAAGAAGGGGTAAAGGGGGGATAAGGAGAAATGGAGGAGGAGCATAAGGGAGGGAAGTGAGGAGGACATTATGGGGGAAGGAGGAGGAGGAGAGGAAGTAGAAAAGGGGAAGAAGGAGGGGGAGGAAGATAAGGGGGGAAAGGGAGGATAAGGGGAAAGCGAGGAGGAGGATAAGGGGGAAGGAGGGAAAGGGCGGAGGAGAGGGGAGGAAGAGGATGATAATGGGGAAGGAGGAGGATGATGATGAGAAGGGAAGCAGGGAAGGGAGGAGGTGGAGGAGGATAAGGAGGGAAGGAGGAAGGAGGAGGATAAGGGATGGAGGGAGGAGGATACAGGGAAAAAGGAGGGGAAGGGGCAAAGGGTGGTGATTGGAGAGGGCAGGAGGATAGGGGTAGGAGCAGGAGGGAAGGGGGAAAGGGTGGAGGATAAGAGGGAAAGGGAGGAGGATAAGGGGGAAAGGGCGGTATGATTATGTCAGTATTTTTTAATGTAACGCTTTAACATTCTAAATACTGACATAATCATACCTCCAAGCGGGTTAAACACACCTTGCATTAGAATTAGAGAATAATTACCAGCTCTAATATAAAGCTGAAAGGCTATCTATATTCATTCTTTTTCTCACTCATTTGGAGATTTCAATGCTCTGAATAGTGGATGAATTTGCCAAATGACCCCATGATGGCGATAGCTTTGATTAGCACAGTCTAATCCAGAGAATTAGCAGAACGACCATATAAGGCACTCTTGTACGCATGGGTGTGTGTGTCAGTTCACCATGTGGCCAGGGAATCCTTTGTGTGGACAGCTGACCAGTGAGGTGACTTTGTGCAAGACATGTCACCTAACTGACCAGTAAGACGTAAAGAACATGAGTATGGGGTTGGGATTCAAATGCAGGAATAAAAGAAGCATACCAGGTTCTCTCTCTTAGCTGCTCTGTGATGGTCTGGTAAAGTACCATACTCTCATACACACACATGGACATAATTGGTAGCTTTAGAATGCCTTTTCTGCTAAGTTAAGATATGTTGTTCCATAGTATTATCATGTATTATTAATGTATTCCTATTAATTATTGTATTTTAATAAATACACATTTGTAACCTTTAATCTGTAACTCCTCTTGAATATATATATATGGTTTTCTGTAGAAGGCAAGAATCTCAGAGGATGAGATTAGAATAATTATTATAATCATAATTAATATTATTATGAATAATAATATTGTAATTAATTAATTACACCAGTTTTATAACAGAATCTATCATTTTGGCTTCAGAAAATAAATTTCCTGAGGTGGGAGGAGACTTTGAATATACAGCAAGTTGCTGCACATGGGAAAGTGGCAGCTACAGCTGTCAGTGCTCTCGCCAGGACTAAAGAGAGACTCATTAGTTTACAAGGACAGAACCATCTGAAAAAGTAACAGGCAGCAGCAGGGAAGACATCAACAAGGAGCCAAGTACGAAAGAATAATTGCATTTGCAAATTATAAAGATTGTGTACATTATTTTATGGTTTCTAAACACATTTCTGCCCATTATGTTGTTTTGTTATTCAAAACACAATATAACATTTTGACCACAGTGGTTGTTTCACATCCGCTGAATTTTACAGTACATGGTTAAATTATTTTTTTCCAGAACACAATAGCTCGCAGGAAAGCTTATTTACCAAAGAAAAATGACAGCTTTGTTCAAATTCCAGGACAGCATTGTGCAGCACCAAAAAATCCAAAACTAATTTACTTTCCTGCAATAAGACTGGAAAAAATCCTTTATTAGAAGTGGCCCATTCTTTATTTTATAAGGATAACTAAAAAACAGCTGAAATTACTTCTTTTATTGTCACGAACAATGGTCCAAATGGCATTTAATTCTCATTTGTTGGAGTGAATACTGAACCATCGTCATCAGCCAGACTTCCCTTTTGTGCTGTCTAGGTGAATGTTTCACTTGCAAGTGCCCAGAGGAAGATTCTCAAAACCATTTGTAAATTGCTAAAAGAATACTGTGGTTAGGGAAAAATGTCACATGTTTGTGAAGCATGTAACAAACTAGCTCTGGCACTTATAGATGCTACATTCCCTTTGTGTAGATAGAATTTCCTGTGCAATCAAATTCTCGCTTCTGGAAGTTGATTACCACAAACCAAAATAGTAGATCCCTCAGGAGCCTAAATACTTATAAAAGGTAGTATATTACAGACTAAATTGTAAATGTAAAGCAGGTGCTCTAAGTTAGGGCACTGCCGTAAATTGGTTCCGGGAGCTTTTTACTAATGTAAATCTTTCACTCCCCCAGACTAGAGCACTCAGTGCACAATCCTAAACCCTGCTCTGTAGATGCAACAGATATCAGTGCAGGGAGCAGCCAAAACCAAGCTTTTCGGAAGAGACGGCCCTAGGAGCCAATAGGAAATGCGAATATCATAAATACTTTAATGAGTGGGAAGTGCCATAATAAGTGTTGATAACTTTAGTTTACAAGGAAATATTGGAGATATATAGAAATGAATTGTTTTTTAATTAAAAATATATTTTGATATGAAAAAGTTGTGACAATTGTATTTATAGCTTCAATCAGTAAAAATGTATTTATTTTGTGATATATTTATCAGAGCATTAGTTTCTAGGCAACGTGGTTTTGTGACATGTGTTACCCTTTGAGTACTGGGTTCTGTGTTACCCTGGATTTTGTATCATAAAACTGTCTTAATACGAACATATCATATTTTTTAATTACACATATGTTGATATTGGATTGTTAAGTGTCAAATAATTTTTACATTTCATGATTTCGTAGTGCTTTTTATGCTATACTGTCACGTAAAATGCTTCTGCGGGACTCAGCAAGGGTTTGAAAACTTTCTTCTGCTTTTTGCAGTAACAGGAGTGCCCTGCTTTGCAAGTGATGTGTAAAATCTTATTAGCATAGGGTTTGGGTGTCAAAGTGCTTTTTTGCTTTGTCGTGAAGTTCACTCTTAGCAGTGACTCCTAGCAGTTCTCTCTCAGTGTTTTAGGGATAGGTGATTTAAAATAGCTCTGTAGGATTTACTGTGCTGGTATGGTAATTGATTTTTCAGGGATAAGCATAGGGCTCTATATTATTTTCTTTTCTATTCTAATAACATTTAGTATATTTTCCAGTTTAGTTATTTAAAGTCATAACTTCACCACAGTGGCCCTTTAAATGTATTTGCCATTGTATGTATAATGGGCACTTCCATATTTGGTGGTTAGTTTGCTTGCAGGTTGAGGAAAGAGTGGGGAGGTATTCCTGCTGGGACAACTTACCCATTCTGCCCAATTGTCAAGTCCTATTAACAGTGACAGTCTTTAAGTAGAATTGAATAGTAATGTTAGCTGAATGCTAGGTTCCTCTCATTTCTCCAGGGTGTCTAATCCTTTTAGAATCAAAAGCAAACATCTGCTACAGTTAAAGCAAAATTACAAATATATAATTTAGCAATTTCTAATTTTTACAAAGTGTTCATTGTTTAAAATCTGTTTTAAGATTTTCTTGTGGAATTAAAATCTCAGGAGGATTATGAAGTTCTCATCCCATCTATGTTCTAATTATCTTTTGCAACACTGTATCATCAGTCCTTGCACATAAGTACCTAAAGGGACAGCATAAAGGCTTTTTTAGAGTGTTCTAAATATTCAAAAATAGAATGATTGTTGCATATACTGAAGTAAAATGGTTTGTTTTTGTTTTGTAGTTCAGTCGAGTCCAACGGTCCGTGACTCCATGGATCACAGCACTCCAGGTGCATCTCTCAGTCACTGCCCCTCTGAGCTCTATCATCTATCCTTATCCACCTATATGCCTTCATCTATCCTTATCCACCTCTGTCGTCCCCTTCTTCTTGTACCTTCAACCTTTCCTAGCATCAGAGTCTTCTCTAAGGAATCCTGCCGCCTCATGATATGGTCAATATATTTGAACTTCATGATTATACCTTCCAGTGAACAGTTTGTCTTGATATCCTGAAGTACTGATTTATTGGACCTTCTTGCAGTCCAAGGGACTCTAAGTAGTTTTCGCCAACACCACAATTCAATGTGTCAATTCTACGGTGCTCAAACTTCTCTTTGGTCCCGCTCTCACATACGTATGTTACTTCTGGGAATACCATATTTCTAAAAAAGCTTACAAATGCGTAATAACTTACATTACAGTTATGTTGCATGGTCAACTGCTTTTTTCTCCACCTGGTAAATGCTGTCTGCCTCCCTAATCAGATGATTTGTTCATCCAGTCACAGTTGAGACAGTTTCCCCTAATGGAGAAATACAGTGGCATTGGGGGAAAAACATCCCAGGATGTTTTCGCTACATGTCTTAGCTGATTAGTAAAACTTGTTATTAGTGGTGGAAATGAGAAAGACAACAATAAGACAACTGTAAATTTAAGTTATCAAGGTTTTGCAAGGACTTTTTCTAACGAATGCAAGAGATCTGCTTTGTTAATTATTATCTTTGTTAACTGCAACAAAAAAAATCCTTTAATGCACCTCCTTGATCTTATAGTTTCAACAAAAAATAAAATGCGCTTTTCTACAAGTCCTTAGATGAGAGTTAAGGACAGATGCACTCTGCTTTGTTATGGATGGACAAGCAGCAAAATGTTATAGTGGGTGTTGAAAAACTGTTGTCATGCTGGTATATGTACTAAGACGTACAAACATGACCTAGAGAGGTCCTAATGGGCCTAAGTAACAATTAACCCCTTTTACGTAAATAACTCAATAATGACACAGAAACCTGGATGGGAGTAAAGCTGGCCACAACGTATTTATTAACATACCATAAAAACAAACAAAATTTAGGAGCAGGAGCCCGGCCAGAGGTAGCGACCCCCCTTCTTAACTTCCTTGGCCGGGCACCTCCCCCCACCACAAAGCAGATAAGGGAATCACTCATGAGGCTGAGATCCCCCCCGCCCTGAAAGGGCACGCTGTACTCTCCCCCCCACCGCCCGAATTCCTGCATCAATAGCTCTAACCCCAAATCCGTCTGGTGCACACCATCTGATAAGAAAAACAATTTTGCCTCCTCATCATGAAATTCCTAGTGGCGGAGTGCCATGGACCCCTGCTTCCTCACAAAACTAGACATCAGTCGATTGACCTTCTGTCTCGTCCTATCCAGACACACAGGGTTCCCTGCACTCCTCCACACCCTCCTTTTGATCATCTCTGACCAGATGATGAATACACCCTTGAATGTGTGCAACCAATCCAAAACGTCCTGCTTCATGTCCCTAACCAACTTCTTCATAGGTACTGAACCCAAGTCGTTACCACCAGCATGCACTAATAACATGCTGGGATGCCCCCAACTCCTGGCGTGGGATTCCAGCGGCCAGCTCAGTTGCTCCCAGCTGAGCCGTCAAACTCCGATCCACCTTACCTGCATGGTCTCCACCAGCACGCCAAGTTGTTCGTCTTTCGTCTTACCTGCGGCGAACCGGTGAGCCCAATGAACGTAGAAATGCCCAATTATCCACAGCTGTCTTCGTAGCGATAATGAGTATAACCACCACTAGCCGTCGCTAATATCCCCCGTCTGGATTCCCATCTCCGGATCTGCTTTATCATGACCTCCAGTAGTCCCAGTCGCACGGCCTCCATAGCAGCACCAATTCTAAACGAGTGGCTCCCAAACACTGCCTGGTTAAGGCCCAAATGCCGCAGACCGAACTTCAATACCCTAGTAAACTGAAATCGGGAGAGTGCTGTCCCATTCTCGTGTACCAGGAGCGGACCCATCCCACCCTTTCTTGAGGCTGATCTCCTTCCCCTTTCCAACCAAGTCTTGGATCGCTGTAACCAGACCGTTACTCCGTCATCCTGCAGACAGACATCCACCATCTGTATGCCACCTAAATTGTGTTTACTTGCCACAACTAGCTCCCGAATCCGGAATGCTCCAAAGAATGCTAGTGAGAACGCGGTTTTGAACAATAACGATTCATAGGCTGTTTTACAGATCTCGACCAGCACTGCTGACAACCTTAGCAGTAACGAGAAGGTGATTGGGAGTCTCCAGTCGTGACTGTGTTCACCCTTGAACAACCCTTGCATGACACGCCTCACCACAAATTCCTTAGTCAGGTCCCTCAGCCCGGCTAGCTTAGACATTATGGCTAGGGCCGCTACCGGCCTCCTAACAGATGCCACCGACTCTGCTGTGTCCCTGCATTGAATTAGGTACCATAAAAGGACACCAACTGTCCTTTCCTCCGTATCGGCACCACGGGCCACATCCACCAGTTCCCTCCACTTGTCCCATACTCTCTTGTAGCTGTTCCATGTCACTGGTGCAAACGATCTCCTGACCAAGGCAGCTATATCTCTGATCCACGCTTCCATAAGCACTGCAGAATCTCTTCTCCTTTCTTATGTGCCTCTGGCGCCAACACCCTGAAGCGGTTCCACTGCGAACAAGACTTCCCGTTTTCATAGCCTGGAATGTATTTAGCTTTAAATCTGATGCTTCGACGCAGGCATCCTAGGACTAAGTGCCGTTTCAAGTGAATTATCGGTATTGACGACGCTGTTGTGCTGTTGAATTCTTGTACCAGGATGTTGTATCAGTGCCTTTCTGTTAAATGTGCTCAAGAATGCCAGCCAGACCCTGACATCCTCCCTCATAGCCGTTGTGATGCTAATGAAGTGGTGCGGGCCCCTTGCGACCTACCGTCTGCTGTGCCAACCTCCCACTAAAAATCCGTCCCATCGGGATTATACGACAGGCAAAATTCAGCTTGCCCAGTATCGATTGAAGTCGATGCAGTGGGACCCTCCTGGCCCCAGACAGTGCTTCGAGTTCTTGCTTCAGATTCTCTACTTTGCCCATGGGCAGGCTACATTCCATCCTCTGAGAATAAATACATATCCCTAGGAATGACAACCTTGCCGTGGGGCCTTCTGTCTTCTCATGTGCTAATGGCACGCCGAATTCCCTTACCACTCGGGTGAATGTCTCCAGGATAAATGCACAAGTGTCTCTCGCCTCTGGTCCAACAACCAGGAAATCATCCAGATAGGGGGTGATGCTGTTAAATCCCGACTCCCTCACCGTGACCCATTGCAAGAATGAGCTGAAGGCCTCAAAATAAGTGCACGATATTGAGGATCCCATGGGCAAACACAGGTCCACAAAAGTGTTGGCTATACGGGTGCACCGGCAACAGGCAGAAGACGGATTCAATATCCACCTTGCCCCTCAGTGCCCCCCGGCCAAGATTTCAGACCAGCATGGTGGCTGAGTCAAACGAAGCATATGATACCGAAGACAAGTTCTTGTCTATCCCATCATTCACCGAACTTCCAGCCGGGGTACGACAAGTGATATATTAACCTGAACTTCCCTTCTTCTTTCTTGGGAACTATTCCCAGAGGTGAAACCCTAAGGTTGGGAAGTGGTCTGAATGGCCCCACCATCCTCCCCAACTATACTTCTTTACTCAGTTTTGTCCACAACACGTCCAGAAATTCTTCAGCTGACTTTAGTTTCCGCAGTTCCTTACCGTCCACACTGTCTCGCAAGGAATCAAGGAATCGCAAAGCCTTCCCGGAAACTGTCCATCAAGAGCATCGCCGTTGCGGACCTACAGCGCGCCCTACAGTAGCGTCCAAGCCGCGGCAACATTGCGTGCAGGTGCACTGGGGTCTTGCCCTTTTGTAGTGGGCTTGTTCTTTCTACCACCCTGTCTGTGCTTATTAAATCGCGCCAGTGGATGCTCTCCTCCGCAACTTGAGCACAGGTGCCGGAACCTGCAGTTAGGTGTCCATCTGCAGATGCCTTCTGCTGCTAACTGCTGCTGCAGGGGCCGCCAGCCACTCCTCGAAAGGGCAACGCCGCCCTCATAGGTGTCATGGCATTGAGCCAATAAGCAACCGCCTTTTCGCTCCATGACATTGTGGGCTTAGACGCCATGCACTGATGGAAGTCCTCATCGTACTTCCACCATGCCATACCCCCGTACGTCCTTTACAACCCCTGATGTCATCCAGGTAGACAAACAGCGCCGAGCATTGCACCGGGAAATTTTGCTTGATCATGCATGCCATTATGGCAAATGCTTATAGCCAATTGTGGAAGGTTCTGGGAATTCATTTTGAATTCAAGGGCGCATACTACAGTAAGCCTAAGGGACTTGCCCGACACTGCTACAGCGCCGCTTCTACTTGCCACAGGCACCACACATTCTGGTGCTGGAACCGATTGGGGAACCACCAGCTTCGTGGCTGACAGGGCTGATTGCCCCCCAGCGTGAGACACTTCCCCATCTAAAGCCCAAGCCCTACCTGCTAAACCGGATATCCACTGGCCCAGCCCCGCGTCTGCTATTTGTACCTTATGCTGCTCGAGCAATGCCCTCAACCCAGTCAGCAGTTGAGTCACCACCCCCCCCAACCGTCACCCTCAGTCTGTAGAAACAAAGTCCTGGCTGGTGCCCTTTTCTCACCTGGTCCTTGTGATGTGGCACTTCCCTGTCTACCTCTCGTGCATCCCATAGGAGTGTCTACTCCCATCTCCTTCTGGAGCTGGCCTCCTGCACCGACAGGAACACCTGCTTTGAGAATGAGCTTCTCAGCTCAACTACTGCACTCTCTAAAGGCACTAACTGTGGGGCTCCTAAGTCACTGCCTGTAACCTCTGCTTGATTGAAGGCCCTTTCAAGGCTGCCAGGACCTAATGAGCGCTGCATGGCGGCGCTGTCGAAAGACTGTGCCCAGATGGCCTTTGGGTGCCATCAGTGACCTCTGTGGCTTGTTCCTGGCTCAGGCTGTGGTCTAGCCACTTCACCCCTTGGCGCATCACTCTATCCCTGACCATCTTTAGCAACTGTTCCAACTCTAGCTTCTACCTGACTCATCCTGAGCTAGATCACAATAATATAAATGAATAGAATAATGGTAGTTATATTCCAGAACTTAGGCTGTAGAAAAAAGAAGATTTTTTTTCCTGCCTCAGGTTCATTAGTCACTTTATTTAGAATATTTTTGTAGGAACATAAAAAAAAAATTATAAACTTTTTTAGAAAAAATATATTAAAGTTTTGTCACATGTATTCATTGTGATAGTACTTGGATTCCCCTGAAGAATCCGTGGGAAACGATCATTGGGAACATCAGCTACAGGTACTGTTTTTCCCTATACACTAGAAATGGCATGTATATTGTAGTTAATCCCCAAAAATGGGATAGCCAAGATAAAGAGACTTTATTATACCACCTGGTTTTCTGAATTCACTATAAGTAAATAAATAAAGAAATTATGACTCACTGAGAATAAAGCCTTGACAGCACAGTGAAATTTACATGTGAAAGAAAAAATCCACCCAAGCATTATAATAAACACAAAAGGTATCTGTGTACTCTAAAGTGACAATTTTGTGAACTGTGCCTCATAAACTGGTCATATTTCAACAAAATAGAAAGATTCAGTAATCAGTTATTTGGTAACAGTTATCAACAACAAACTATCAGCCTTATTAAATTGCGATTCAGCCAATTGAATAGGGCTCTATATAAGCACAGAGCATATTATTTTTTCAGAAGTTTTTAGTTAGTGAACTTCTATCCAAAAGCAATGTCTTTACTAACTTAAAACTTCTGTAATTTAATAATTTAATAAGGCTGTTTACCAGCTGGATAATACAAGCCAGAAAAAGAAATAGAATTGGGAAATCAAAAGCAGACTGTAGTCTAAGCTACACTATCCTAATTGATTAATAGGTTGGTGTCTTTAAAAACCTATTTTTAAATTCTGGCTCCAACTACTATCAAGATGAATACACATGAATTTATAATATTTTATGTTGCTACAAAAATATTCTAAATACATTTACTATTAAACCTAAGGCAGGAAACAATCTTCTTTTTTCTTCAACCTAAGTTTTGGAAGATAACAATGGTTATTCAAACTCTATAATTTAAGGGTTGTATTCTCTAAGAACTATAACAAAGAGAATGATGATAAAAAGGAAGAATAAAACGAACAAACCACACAAAAGCCAAACACACAACAATAAACAGAGACAAGAGGGAAAATCCCCTTATATAAAGCGCAACAGAAAATAGCAGGCAGAGGCTAAAATGAGCACAATGAAAAGGGGGACAAGAACACACGCACACACACAGACATGAGCACACAAGCACTGCTACCTAATGATTAGCCATTATGTGATCAGACGACGAGTGGACCACGCTGCTAGGAGCTGCTCAGACCTTGCACTGCTTGTCATGATGGCCGGCCGCGGAGTGACTCTCCAAGCGCACGTGACTCCCCGAGCCAATCCTGGCGTCCCCAGGCTCCTCAGGTCAAGGGGCACTCCCAGTGAGCCCCCACCTCCGTGCCGTTCACTCCATTCATTATCATAGGTCTTGCAGTTACACTTCTTCAAAACATGGATACAGCTTTATTGTGACATATTCATGTATTATGGCTTTATATATATATATATATATATATTTATATAAATAAAACCTATACACGTGCAATTTTACAAAATAACTTGAAGCATAAGCTATTCCACAACATAAATCTTCTATTAATATGGCAAGTCTGGACCTGTATAAGAACAGACATACATATGAGCAAGACGTACAAGAGAAGGAACCTAATATTCTCCTCCTATAGCAACTGATGACCTTTGCAATACATTAATTTAAGGCCCCAATTGTTTCTGACAGTTGGCTAGATCTGCTAGTAAGTGCTGTTCTTAAGAACATCTCTTTACACATAGAAGAAAAGATGAAAAATATAATACCTCATTCAGAGACAATGTCAAGGGGAGCACATTCTTACTTGAGATTTTTTATGTAGTTTATTTTGTTTTTTCAGCCATGGGATTTGTTGTGAATTTTAGACACATTTCAGTTAAGCTTGTTTGAAAAATTCAAGCTCTTTTCTACTGTTGAATGGCTACTTGTTAAAGGACTACTGTAGTTCAAGAAAGAAGGCACTTGTTTATGAAGTATGTACTAAACTAACAACATTATCAGCTGTGTAAGGCATGGACATAAAACATTTTAGAGAAAAATATAATTTTTGAACACTGTGTTTATGAATATGGGAATAATTTTTTGATTGTTACAACACTTCTTTAGAGCCGTATCATGAGAGTGCGCTTATGTATATGTCAGTGAAAGAAGGAGTGGCGGAGGTGGGAACAAGGAGAGGTGAATTGACTTTGTAAGATAATTGAAACAGATTGAAATTGACACCACACCAATTCCCTCTTACAGGCCCAGAATCGTGAAGTTTAAAAATGCAATGTACCTCTCTTGCACACACATTTCCACCAAAGAATCATGATAGCCTCCAGGGTCCAACAAAGGTATGAGCATTTCGTTTTTTTATTTAAGATAGCTTAAGGTCTTTTCCCATTCAATATATTTAATAAAAATAGCATACAAGGTTATGTTGGATGACTAGAATAGGAGGGGTAATAATCCAAGGAAACATTTGATTTAAACTATTTGGAATCAGGAGGACTTTTTCAGCTTATGGATCTCCTGACAGTGTTTCAGTTGTCATGGATGAGAGGTGTGATCTAAACAAGTTGAACTTGATAGACCCAGAGTTTTTTTAACCTTAATTACTAAACCGTTCAGTCACATTATTATGACCTAATATCCAGAATAACCTCTGTGTGCAGCACAGGCAGGAGATAGATTGTGTGGTAGTGAGTCAATGCTGGAAGGATGGCAAGGGTATCTGGAGCAATGCAAACTGCAGTGCATTCGTCAGCAGCTGAAGAGTGCGTGGTGGAGGATCCATACAGCAAACATGGTGATCAAAGTGGTCCTACAGGTGCTCCATTGAGTTTTAGTCCAGGGTATTTGGAGGCCAGGGAAGTACTTGGAAGTCTTTGTCGTGGTCCTCCAACCACTCAGGGACAATTCTTGCCATATAATATGTTGCATTGTCCTGCTGGAAGATCCCATTCACTCCAGGGAAGACAATCAACATGTATGTGTGTATTTGTCTGCTACTACCAGCTTGTGTTCTTCCAAAAATGGTTGCAGAGTGTTTGTTCTCGGAGGTTTCACTCCGGACACTCCAACATCTGTCTAGTCGATGGAGCAGAAAATGTGACTCATCAGAGAAGGCAACCCTTTGTCAAACAGAAGAGGTCCAATTTCGGTACTGGTGTGAAAACTGAAGCCATTTCTGAAGATGAACCCTCATCAGCATGGGTGCCAGTGACCAGCCGTTTGCTTCTGAGCCTCATACTCAGCAGGGTTGGCTGTACTGTAATTTTAGACACACGTCTGGTAGGCCTGGAGTTCATTTGGACGGTGAGTTGCTCAACTGTAACGTGTTGATTGGCCCTCACACACCTTCCCAACTGTCGTTCACTTCCATGCTGTTTAGTCTCAGTGGTACTGTTTGCCCAGTCATGGTACACTTTAACCACAGCAGCATGCAAACTGTTGCAGAAATACTGCCACCCTTGGCCCAAAAGCCAATGAACATTCCCTTTTCAGTCAAATAAATTGCATGTTTTACCAATGACAGCAATGGTTGATATGTTTGCAGAATGTCTATATGTAACCTTATATGCCTACCAAGCCAGCTCATGAACACTTGCCGTATTTCATTGGCTATGCGCTGCTGACGTCAAAAGTAAGGGGTGACCATAATAATATGATTTGTATATATCACTATGTAACTATTATATTCTACTAGCGAATTGCCCGTCAAAAAATGACGGCAATGAAATTGTAAGGTAGCTAAATTAGTAAATGAATATATTGTACCTATTTTGAAGCATTGTGATGAAGAGCTGGCAATCTGTGTTGATGCTGCTGCAGCATTAGTGGTGTGGAGCTGCTGTATAAGCATGCTGAATGTGTGCAGTGTAACACTGTGCGTGCCCGAGACCAAACCGTTAGCGTAGTCGTGTACTTCCGCATTGGTGTAAAATGGCGAGTAATGTGTGGTATAGGTCTGTATCGGAATATCCGTAGGTGTTTTGTGGTGTTTTGCGAGTTTCTTGTGGTGTTTTGCGAGTTTAGAGTGCTGTAGCCTCGTTTTCGTTTTGTTCGGCGGCCATTTTTTCTCTCGCTTCGTTTTTTTTTTAGTCTCTAAACTGTTTTATTTCGAGTAAAATCGAGGTGTAAGTTGCATTTTTGAGGTCCTGGGTGCTCCCTCTTGGTGTAGGTAAGTTTTTTATGTATGTGCTGTGTGTATGTATTGTGTTTTAAATGTTTGTATGTCGGCGTGTTGCGTCCGATGTTTGCGAGGTCGTAATGTGTGGTAACGTGTTTCGTACGTTGTTTGCGTGCCTCGTAAAATTTAGCGAGTGTCGTAATTTGTGTGTCGTGTTTTTTGAGTAGCGACGTGAATTTTGCGAGGGTTTGAGGCCCTTGCCCAGTGACCTCGCCAGCAACTGAGTCCCTCGCTTCGCGAGGGGCCTCAGTTGCTGACATGGAGCGCCTTCGGCGCTCCATGCCAGCAACTGAGGCCCTTGCCCAGTGACCTCGCTACGCCCAGTGCCCAGTGACCTCGCCAGCAACTGAGGCCCTCGCTTCGCGAGGGGCCTCAGTTGCTGGCATGGAGCGCCTTTGGCGCTCCATGCCAGCAACTGAGGCCCTTGCCCAGTGACCTCGCTACGCGAGGGCCGCGGCTCGCTGCGCGAGCCCGCAAGCGTGAGCAACGACTCGTACGCTCACAACTATATATGTGATGAATGATCCACTTCATAAAATGTTAGCAGTCCAAGCATAACAGAATACCTATGTATGTGAATGTACCTTATCATCCTCTAGCTTAATTTGTGAATTAAATCTAATCTAATTAAATCTAACTTGACAATAGGTACTGTTCGCTGCTCAAAAAAGGACTGCTGTGGCCAATATGGACTTCTTAATATTTAACTTTTATAATGGGCATAATTTCTTTGGAAAGCAAAACAAAAAACACAGAGCATCATTCAATTCGGAGGCCATAATTTCCGTGATGGAGGTTGTATGTCTGGTATGTTGCGGGCCCAATACTGTTCTAGTCCATGTGGGTGGCCTGATATGTATTAACTAATTGATTCCCGAGATCGATATAACCCTGAAATGCCACATAAAAAAATACTTTTTTATTGCCGATTTGCGAGCTTGAGACTGATGTGCAATTGATTCTAATGTCTTTCATTGTTGTTACAGTATTTACAGTGCAGTAGTGTTTTTTTTATTTGCATTTACAGTGCTATGAATATGTGTTTAATCACCTTCTCTAGCACTCGTAGGATTTTCTCCTTCTTTTGCCATTTTTTGCCATTTGCGGGGTTGTGGAAATTGAGCAATTGAATATCGATTTGCGATTTTAGTCATTGTAACCCTTGAGGCAATGAAAGATCAAAGGCCTGGACATGCTTTAACTTGAGATGTTAACCATCGCAAGGAATCAGAGGCTGTAGCCCGTAACCTGGTTGGAGACCACAAAATGACCCCAATTGAATAGCAAAATAAATTACAGAAACCGCATCTCCCGAGGGCTCAATTGAATGAGGCCCACAGTCTTTACATTTTTACATGCAATTATGCTTTAAAGTCCAGTTCCATTTGTCTGAACTTTTTCTCTCTGCTACATTCCCATATGTTTGCCCTTGTAATGAATGAGTTTTCCGGTATTCCTGTTGAGAGCAATGACAGTTTTACCTGTGACGTTCCAATAGTGCAGAAGGAAGCTTCCTGTGCATTTGAAGATTCCAGCAAAAAACAGAATGGTAGGATCCATAGCAGCATAATAGCAGATAAAAGGTAATAAATTAGAGGATGTATATTTTTTTTCTAAAGACATTTACTGTATGTTATAGGTTATGTTTTAAATATAAGGCTACAGTGGCTGGACCTTTAAGCAACCTTAAGCCACATTATACATTCAAAGCACACCTTTACATGATGATGTAAAGATGAAATGATCACTGTCAACACCAAATGATGTTTTATTCTTAAAAATTATATAAAAAAATCTGCCTATATGTTGTTATTGCTTTTTTTCTAAAGTGAATCAATCCTGGTAAATTCCATGGTGTTGCTGTTGTGATATGCAAATAAGCAGCTCACTCATTCTAATTAGCTTCTTTGATGTGCTAGTTGGGGTTACAGTCTGCTTGTCTCTGTAGTGGCCGCGATAAAGACCTGTAATGTTATCTCTCCCGCATTTATCAGTACTCTGTGTGATGTCACTGGGGGGGGCAAACCTTTGGGGGACTGTTGGACTATTGGGGGCCCTGACTTGGCAAAGACTATGTATTCTTTCCTCCTACTCTCCCCGGACACTGTACTCCCAGCCTACATACTTGAACAGCTACATTCTTATTGTGTGCCCTGTGGGGAAGCCACAATATGGGGGTGATCATAATTACTGTGTTGTAGTGTGAATTTATTATTGTAACAGTCATAACCAGCCATGTTTTGTATTGAAATGATGCATTTTCCCCAGGGAGTTTAATAAAGGGTATTATCAGGGTCCCTGTGGCAGGTGGGTCTCAAGTTACGAGGTGCTTGTTTTATGCGATTCAGTACATTGGGGGAAGAGCTGGCCGTCACCAGGGGACAGCGGACAGTGTGATTGGGGAATCAAGCTGGGGTATATGGAGGGTCACATACATCAGAGACTGCTGAGTGTTTTTCCGCTCCCATTCTGATCAGATACCCAAGGATCAAAGGGGTATTTGGCCTGGGCAGTAAGTTAGGCTCCAGGACCAAGAGGGTGAGTAGTGGGGGAGACATCACATGGTGGACATGCATCCCGACATGGTCAGGGTGGGGGCTGGTAGAGATTAGTTGGACTGTATTGTGTATAAATGTGCTGTGCTCATCATAAGTGATGTGTAGGTTTCCTTTAAGAGAAGAGAAGGAAATAATATCTATCATTCTCACTATATAATACCCTTTCTACTCTATATACTAGTTATTCTCAGCAGCTGCTCCTAGGTACACTGCTGGTCCTCGGATACAGAGAAATAAATAGATCCTAACACTTTACACTTACCACTGCAGCTGCTCATAGTTTTAGATTGATTATTGATGAATATATGTATAATTAAACTGCAATATATTCAAATTAACTCAAAACTAAATTAAATTGTGTGTGTCAAATGTAATATCACCCCGTTCAAAGTGGTCTGTGTCTGAAAGGTGGTTTAAATGAGCATTGGAAGGTTATGAGTCGGTTGGGAGCCCCTATATAGCCAATTCATTTTCATACCAAAAAAATGTTTGTGTTGTTTTAAACATACTCTTTTAAATGTGTGATAAAACCTGAGTCTATGGTGTCCTTTTAAGATTTTATTTTAATGTTGATTGCTGCTTTCACCATTTATTTTACTCAAAACCTTTTGCCAACGACTCTAAGCTCTTATTCAGCACTATTTGGTCACTCATCTTTTCACTCTTCCAAGGTCTTGCCCTCTGTGAAATTGCTCAGTCTGCACTATTATAGAACCATTAAACACACACAATGAGTGAGTACAAACATGCTGAGCCAGACAATGTGTGCAGTAGTTGTGTGCAGTGACATAATATTTGTTATATTTTTATGAGGTATGTAATGTCACTGAGAATTTGACATTTTGCACATGTTGTGCTAACTGTTAAAGGGACTTTTTAGCCATTTTTATTTTATATACATTTTTTATCATGCCTAATTAATCTATGCTCTACAATGTAATTGCCATATAAAATTGGCACTTTCAGTGCAAAGAGTAACAGATTCTCACCTACTGGAACATCCCACATTCTTCCTGTTCTTCCGGTCACACCCAGAGGGAAACTAAAACTACCACTGTAAGGCATCTATTCAATTTCACACTCCTAACTCACAAATATACATATTTTCTTATTTAACCTATCTATTCAATTTCATGCACTCGTTAATTTAGGTAGCTCATTTGCAACCCATACATACAATGGGTGTCCTTTAAAGACCTCCATGATGAACCTAATTATCCCTTTCTACCATGGGGGTATTTTAAGGATCCCCATGATAAACCTCTTAACCTCTATGAACCATAAGGGTATTTTAAGATCCCAATGGTAATCTAAATTCATCCTATACCATGGGGGTCTATATACTGTATACTTAAGCCCTAATGTGTCCTTATAGGACCCAGTGGCATAGGTGTTAACTCTGTGCCACGGGGGTCTGTTAGGGACATTGAGTGGCTCACTCGCAGACATGAAAAAAAGAGTGAATTGAATAGCTACATTAAAAAAAAATTGCATTTATGAGTGATGAATCTTTACAAATTTTATTTCATCTGTTCTGGGATTTCTCCAGAATTGTAAGTGTGTTGTGTACTTGTGCAATAATTAGTGGCAGCTGAGAGGGGGTGCGGTTTTGCCTGTGTAAAGCTATATCAGTGTGTGACTTTTTATGGTCTGCTTGCATCTATTCTGTGATTTCTCCTGAACAGTATGTGTGTTGTGTACTTGTGCAGTGAGTAGTGGGCAGGTGAGTAATAAAAACCTAATAAAAACAGGGGAAGGTATGAACAATTCTAGCATAAGGGCAGTTCTAGTATAAGTGTAGGAGTTTAAATATAAGGAAGGAGTGCAAAGGGGAAGAACATTGTAGTGCTTTATACTTTTTTTTACCCACTGTAATTATGAGTCAGTCCAGTGGTGACCTCGCTCAGTGTACATCCTGTCATATGTATGCACTACTGGAACAGATGATCCAGGGTCCATACCTCTGTGAGAGGTGTGAGCATGTTGACTCTCTGGAAGCTCAAATTGGAGAACTGAAGAGTAGAATTGCAGCACTTAGTGTTATTGCTCCACTGGAAAGGGGGTTGGTGCTCACGCAGCACAGTTTAGCTGGGCCTAGCATGGAGGGTGGAGCTGGGGCTAGTGAGGATGTCCAGGGAGGTAGCTGGGTTACCGTTACAAGGGGATTCAGGGGGAACAGGAGCAGGAGGGCGGCCAGTTCTGAGTTGGCAAGCACCAACAGATTTGCCAGATTGAGTGAAACTGTTAGGGATGTCCATCCAGGAATGGCAATGCCACATAGAGCTGTTTCCTCTAACAGCCGGGATAACAGTTCTACTGGAGGAGTGGGAGGGAAGAATAGGCAAAGCAACAGGCAGGTTCTGGTGGTTGGGGACTCTATTATTAGGAAGGTAGACAAGGTGATTTGTCACCCAGATCCCAGCAATCGAACAGTTTAGTTTAGTTTAGGGAGGTTAATATGTGGCTAAAAATGTCGTGCATTAAGGAGGGGTTTGGGTTTTTAGAGCACTGAGCTGAATTCTCACTTGGGCACAATCTCTATAGCATGGATGGATTGCACCTTAATGATGAGGGAACTTTTGTGCTAGGGGATAGAATGGTAGAATGGCTGGGGGAGTTTTTAAACTAGTTGGTGGGGGGAGGGATGAGATAGAAGTAATGGGGTAGTAAGTGTAGAGGGGGTAAGGAACTTATTAACTAGTCATGGGGGAGGAGATGGGGGGAGGTGAGTACAGTCAACAGGTAGATATTGCTAAGTAACTCAATTACAGTGGCAGGCACTTCAGAACTACAGACTCATAACATAAAGTGTATGCTTGCTAATGCTGGAAGCTTGCCAGGAAAAATGGGAGAGTTAGAATTATTAGCAATTAATGAGAAATGGAATTTAATAAACATTACTGAAACATGGTGGGATGAATCTCATGACTGGACTGTTAATCTGGATGGTTATAACCTATTTAGGAAAGATAGAGGCAATGGTAAAAGAGGAGATATT
Organism: Discoglossus pictus; assembly: GCA_027410445.1. NCBI lineage: Eukaryota > Metazoa > Chordata > Amphibia > Anura > Alytidae > Discoglossus > Discoglossus pictus. The sequence continues at coordinate 146,346,412 of CM050169.1, forward strand.
TATGCTGGAACTAGCGGTAATGTTGAATGTTTGTGGATAGAGTTAAATAGCAGAGGAGTAAATTCTAAAAGAATATTAGTAGGAGTATGCTATAAACCCCCAAATATAATTGAAAGTGATCAAATACAATTATTGTTACAGATTGGAAATGCAGCTATGCATGGGCAAGTTATAATAATGGGAGATTTTAATGACCCTGAAATAAACTGGGTAAATGAGAACCTACTAGAAATGAAGCTATCTTAGATTTAGTTATCACAAATAATATTGATATAGTATCAAATGTGGAAATAGGGCAACCTTTGGGAAACAGTGATCACAACACAGTCTCATTTAAGATTGAATTAAAAAAACATAACTGTAAGGGGCTAAATAAAACTCTTAATTTGAAAAGGGTAGATTTTAATTGTCTAAGGGCAGTGATACATCATATAGACTGGGACAGAGAACTGACAGGTAAAAACACTGAACATAAATGGACAACGTTCAAATCCTTACTAAATAAATATACTAATCACCATATACCATGTGGAAATCAAAGTAGAAGGAGTAAATCACAACCCATGTGGCTTAGCAATGAATTAAAGATAAAGATGAGGAGTAAAAAACAAGCATTTAAATTATACAAACAGGAGGGGACAGAGAATTCTTTACACAAGAACAAGGAAATCAACAAGGCTTGCAAAAGGGCTATTAGACTGGCTAAAATCGAAAATGAAAAGTTAGTTGCAAAGGAGAGTAAGACTAACCCTAAAATATCTTTTAAATATATTAATTAGAAGAAAGCCAGGAAGGAACATTACAATGTGACACAGGCCGCCTGATAATTATTGACCAGGAAAAGGCAGATGAGCTAAATAGGTTATTTTCTTTGGTATACACAAGGGAGGTACTACTGGTTGGGACACTGCAAGATAATGTGGCTACACTACCTTTACTAAATAACTGGTTAACGCAGAAATCCAAAAGAGGTTGGAAAAAATAAATGTTAATAAAGCCCCAGGTCCTGATGGAATACATCCCAGGGTACTAAGGGAACTGGGTTCTGTAATAGCCAAACCATTATATCTAATTTTTCAGGATTCACTCAACACAGGGTCTCTACCAGATGATTGGAGAAAGGCAGAGGTAATACCTATACTTAAGAAGGGAGCAAGAGCAAATCTGGGGAATTATAGACCAGTGAGTCTCACTTCAGTAGAGGGAAAGCTTTTAGAAGGGTTAATAAGGGATAATATACAAGAATATGTCTATTCAAGCATGATTATAAGTAGGAGCCAACATGGATTTATGAAGGATAGGTCATGTCAAACAAACCTTATTAGTTTCAATGAGGAGGTTAGTAGGGACTTGAATCAAGGCAACTCAGTGAATGTAGTCTATTTGGATTTTGCACATGCTTTTGATACAGAGCAAACTAAGGGATACAGGAATTGTCATAAATATTTGCTTATGGATTGAGAGCTGGCTAAAAGACAGGAAGCAAAGGGTTGTTGTAAATGGAAGATATTCCGATTGGACTAATGTGGTAAGTGGGGTTCCTCAGGGCTCAGTATTAGGTCCCCTCCTTTTTAACATATTTATTAATGACTTGGAAGGAGGATTGGAGTGTGGTGTCTCCATTTTTGCTGATAAAACAAAGTTGTACAAGGTAATTAAAACAGAAAATGATGTACTTTCCCTCCAAAGGGATTTGCACAATTAGAAGAATGGGCATCTAAGTGGCAGATGACATTTAATACGAATAAATGAAGTTATGCATCTGGGAAGGAAAAACAGCCATGCAATTTATATTCCTAATGGAGCAAATCTAGGGGTATCAGATATTGAAAAGGACTTGGGAGTACTTGTGGACAACCGCCTAGGTAAAAGTGCTTAATGCCTAGCAGCATCTGCAAAGGCAAGTAAAATATTAGCATGTATTAAGAAGGGTATAGAAGCAAGGGAAGCAAATATAATTATCCCACCATACAAATCTCTAGTACGCCCTCATTTGGAATATGGAGTACAATTTTGGGCACCACTACATAAAAAGGACATTTTAGAGCTGGAAAAGGTACAGAGAAGAACAACAAAGCTAATAAAGGGAATTGAGGGGCTAAGTTATGAAGAAAGACTAACCAAATTAAACTTATTTATTCTAGGAAAAAGGCTTCTAAGAGGGGATATGATTATCTTATACAAATATATCCAGGGTCAATATAAGGCTTTGTCAAGGGAACTTTTTGTGCCAAGAGGTTTTCAACTGACAAGGGGACATCCTTTGAGAGTAAAAAGATTCAACCTTAAAGAAAGAAAAGGGTTCTTCACAGTAAGGGTGGTTAATCTGTGGAATTCTCTACCAAAGGAGGCGGTGATAGCAGATTCAATAGATAACTTTAAAAAGGGATTGGATATATTTTTAAATAAAAAGGGCATTAAGGGCTATCCTAGATAAATAGATAGGGAATATTGATCCAGGGATGAATCCGATCGCCAGTATCTGGGGTCAGGAAGGAATTTTATATATTTTTTTCCTGTTGAGACAATTGGCAAAGTTTCTCTGTTTTTTTTTTCTGTTTGCCTTCCTCTGGATCAATTAACAATAAATCAGAGTATTGCAGATCAGAGGAGATCTAAAAAGGTTGAACTTGATGGACTAAAGTCTTTTTTCAACCTAAATTACTCTGTAACTATTTAAAAAAAATAGGGAATTGTATAGGGCTGTTTATCTGTATGCTGCATCATTACACTGTGTGAAGGCCCACTCCCACTATCTGGTCATCTACCTGTGTGGAATAAAAGTATGAGAAATAATAATTTAGTTTGAACCTTAAGGTGGCACAACAAATTCCAAAAATTAAAAGTACACATATAAATAAAATTATAATTGTTATTTTAAAAAAAATGAGTGCTAGTGTTAGATAACAGAAATGGAATTTGTAGCAAAAATTACATGATAAGATCCTTCCTCTCTACTAATGGCTTTATTTCACATGATTAATTTATACTTACAGTGGAGACGGGGGTGATACACAAGTGCATGCAAAGTTTTTTTATGTATAAAATAGTCATAACGATGTTACAGTCTTATCATTATTATTTTTAAACCAACTTGGCATGTTCTTCATATCTAATGGGAAAAAAAAGGGGGGGGGGGGCAGTGAATTAGTCCATAGGGAAAATGAATGTCCCAATTAGTAAATGCTACAAATGCAATCAGCGTAAGTTAAGCCTAAGATGTATTAGGCAGGACTAGGGGGTAAGTAGTGGGTCCCAAAGTTTCTCCACTTCAACAGTGATAGATTGGGCCACAGAGGTGAATGCATGAATTTTTAGGTGTATCTAGTTGATGATATAGATTACTGTACAATATGAGCCTCAATAACTACCTGTGTATATAGCACAGACTACTCATTCAATGTTAATTTGGCACAAGCACTGTCACTATTACATTGCTAAGGTGGAGAGATTTCTCTATATATAAGTTACATTGATATATTTTGTATAAAAGCCTATACAGGTATGTATATGTCTAGGTACTTAACACCACTTTAATTACACTGTATGAGACAGACCGTTGTTTATTAATTTTATTTGAACGTATTTTACATTTCTTTCACTTTTATTTTTGCTTCAATAAAAGCTATATTTTATATATCTTTGAACTTTGGTCCCTTTTTGTATTATGATATACTTTGGATGCTATTAATGTGTATAAAACTAAGGTTGGATGTAAAGGTGTACTTTCCCATCTTTGCTCTGTATGTTCTTCATATATATCAAAATCATCAGGGGGGATGGGTGATCTTATCATGTAATTTATGCTTAAAATATTAATTATTATTCTTCAAGATAATACAAGATTGTGTGCAGAGAATATAGATATACGTTTTTTTTCAATTTCATTACCTTCCATCGGTTAGTATGATTAGTACCATCCTCTTAATTATTAGGAAAAATATTAAATAATTGATCCAGTTCTGATCCCTCAGTTACTCCACTTACCTATTTAGCAGAATTATACTGTTTCACTCTAGTAAGAATAATAATGTAGCAAAAGCACTTGCACATTCCAAATAATTCACAATTGTATATAATTCCATAAGTAACAGAAACAAATATATCAATAAAAATGCAATGCAATGATTAGTAATAACAGTCAGCACATCATAATGTTTAATCTGTGTTAGCTAGCCCACATTTCAGCTTCTGAAGCCATTGAATTAATAGTTTGACAGAGCAGTAACCTCCACTCCTCAAGACACCTAAGAATGTAGGTCAATACAAGTCCATAGTATGGACAATCTAATCCAGCACCAACTGATGCGTGTCCAGATTTGGAAGAAGGTCTTACCAGACACATTTTCCTTAAACTTTAAAGGACCATAGTAATGCCCTAACAACATGAACTAAATGTCTTAATTAAGCATTGGTTATAAATAAATTCATAGTCAATGATTTGTTTGAGACTTGTTGTGTTTGAGGTTTCCCTAGGGAAAGGCTGTCCATGATTGTTTATTCATCTTATCATATATGATTGTTCTTAACAGCCTTTAGCACTCCTCACCTACTCCGTTTATTACATTATCAATGTGGAGACAAACACGCAACTGGAGGCTAATACTTTAATCTTTGTAAATTAATTTAATATTGGATATTGTTATTATACATTATTAAATAGGAGTTTTATTAATCATTAATGCAAATCTAAATAACCATCTCCTCTTGCTAAGGAACTACAGTGGTCCCTTAATACCTTATCTTACATATACTAGCGCCACAGACCTGAATTTTTATTTTGCAAGGCTTTCAGGTATTACTGCCAGACGAATCCAAAGAAACAAGCGAGACCTCATATGACTTGTAGTGTATAGTATAAAATTAATTTTACAGGATGAGTGATATTCTGCATATTCAGAACAACATGTTATAGTAGCAGTGTTTTATAGACAATATGCTTTGGATTTTAGGTGGAGAAATAAAATAGAGGCATTACTTCTTCACTCTTACAACTAAGCACAAAAGCGACCAGCAATACAGACACACAAACATCCAAAGAGCAAAAACCTCTTTTTATTAAATTGTCACATTTCCACATGGTTTTGCTTGAACAACAGTTTTTTTCGGGTCAGTTGTTAACAGTTTTTAAGTGATTCCTAGAAATGATTTTTACCAAAGCCCACCTTATAAGATGCCACTTGGGTCAGATTAAAAAGGGCAGCTTTCTATGTTGTTTAATGATAGATTAGCTCCATGAACCACTAGGCATTCTCCAAACCAATCTAAGTTACCTGTTAATCTAGAGCCAAGTGGCTATCCTACTTTCAGATGCCCGTGCAAAGGGTGTCTGTGTGTGCAGCCCATCAGAAACAAATTAATCATTATCAGATATGGTACACCAAAAACTGATTGAAAAAAAGCAGACAATAGAGGGAGAATCGGTATACACAATATAATTAGATATACATGATGGCACTGACTTAAAACTTTAGTATCATCTCTTTCACTGTTGGAGGATAATGTACATTTTTATGCTATTCCAGATGAACTATTCAGGTTTAACCAGATGGAAGGGTTGGAGTTAGGATCATTGATATTGGAGTCTGCCTAGGCCACAATAATATAAATGCGCATTGTTACCCCAAAAAATGTGTTCTTTTTAAAGAGCATTCCAAATGTGGATGACCACTGAAAAATATTAGTTTAATCAATATTCCATTTTATAACATATTTTCTTTTTTTTATATATTAAGATTTAGGTTTCCTATATTCCACTATGGGTGCAGCCATTTTGGTTTTAACACTCCTTCCTTGACATCAAGACCTTCATCTTTCTAAATCATGCTGCAGTTGATATGTCATACACAGGTCATATGTCATACAGAGGATAAAGAGCATGTAGGCCGGTGTTGCACATAAATCTGTAACTGGAGCACTATTGATAGCAAATGGCTATACCCAAATAGAAAATTGAAAGCCTAAATTATGAGTAACTAGTGCTATTTATATATGTTAATAATGTAATAATAAAATGAATTATATTATAAAGTGGAACATTGACTAATTGACATCATTTTCTGACTAAATTGGTCCTTTAATAAACATTTTTAATAAACATTTTTTCTAAACTAAATAAATCTTGACATATACACTATTGTTTCCAAGTGTAATTTGCAGCACCAATGTGCTAAAATATTTCTGTAAAATAATAAGTCATCAGTTTCTCTCTAGCATCCCTCTTCTACATTAATTGAGCACATTGTGCTAAAGGTTAGCATAGTCCCAGTAAAGGGTGTATATCTTAAGAATATGTGTATATCACATACAAGAGTGTGAAACAATTATTTGAAATGCTCTTTAAAAGTACACAGCCTATGATTGGAGTGACAGAGTTACTTTGATGCACCTATGAATAAAATCCTAGAGTATTTTTATACGCTATTATGTTTATTACATTTTTATATGTTATTGACAAATTAGATACAGTTTGAAGAATGAATAAGCACAAACTTGGACTGCTATTTTTGAGTGTTCAAGTGCAATAAGGCACTGAAGGAGATGACCCCGTACACATTATTTAACAAATGGTAATATGCACTAATAGAAACATGTTCAAATATAGGATCTGTCTTCATAAGGCTTCTGTCTTGACTACAGTGCACCTTAATGATGTTTTCCAACTCAGGAGCTTAGTGTTATATTTGTCTTGAACAGTAGGATGTCAATCAAACTTGGATGACATTTCCACTAATCCTTTTAGTGTCAAAGACAATGAAAATAATTAGCAACCCAACCAGCTCATTAGTGAGTAATTATCTGACTACAAGCAAATTACACTACACCATGGCCGTTACACAGACAAAGAGAGAGACGCTGTTGCAGGTGATCAGTTTATCAACAACATTTTTTGGGGAAAAAACAGATGTTTAATTTTCACCTGTTACCAAACACAGCAATAAAGTAGCGGACATTTGGAATAAACATAATGCACTACCTTTAATAGCACATCTATTTGTTACAGGACTGCTGAAATCCCATATTTAACATTGTGTTCATTTGAGAAGCTAAAGTTAATTATGGGACAATGGTTACAAAAAAATACAACAATAAATGTAACTGATATTCAATTACATTATATTTTTTTTATTTTAAACTTTCTATAAACCTTTATCCTTTATCAATTCTAGTTCTTCAAAGATAAACATCCTTTAAAGACATGGGATTGCATTTGATGAAAGTGTTCAATACAGCAGTGAATAATGCTTCTTTCTATATTACTCTATTGAATCTATTTATTAAATAGTTTAAACTTGTTATACTGATTTATGTGCCCTATGGAATTTGGAAGAGGAGTTCAACACAACGTTTAACTTCAATTGTTAAGTAACATCTATTGTTTGTGTGAGTCATTCTGTTTTAGAGAATTAATAGGAAATTTGATATAAAATCCTACAAGTTACGGTATATATTTTTTGAGTAGGTGAATAATAAAATAGACAAATAAGGTATCATTAAGAACATATATTGTGTACATAATTACATGGTGCTATGGAAGAATAACATAATCATTGTGCAGAGTCAATTCATGTAGTTCATGGATAGTTTCTTGGGTTTATAAACCAAGTCGATATCTTCACAATCGGATGAAGCAATGTATAAACAAAATGCCTTATTGTGATGGTACGGATATAATTTCCTTTCCTAGACATGTTCCAGGGTGGAGTGTGTTTTTTCCAGTCACTCTTTAGTTTTTAAGGATTTTTCTTTGGTGTTGTTTTTAAATTTTTGACTTGATCAATCGTTTCTACTTATGTTTGATTCTGTAAGTATGGAATTTTCCCAATACATTTGTATTTACTGATATATTTTTTGCTCCTGTATTTAGCTGTGTGGTATCAGATCTACTTCATAAATTGGTATTTTTTTATCGGTTTATTTCTCCCATATTTGAGGCTATGGAATAGTTTCTCTTCCATAGCTACCACACAATCCACCATACACAACTATATGGTTTTGAATGTTCTCTAAATCACTGGATCCAAAGCAGATCTTCAAAGACCACAAAGAGGTCAAGATTTCAAGATATTCAGATCTGAGCACAGGCAGCTCAGTCAGAATAGCTGAGTGACTAATTAGCACACCGTACCCAAAAAAGGCATAGTCTCAAGTTTTAATCTGTTATTGGTTCCAAGAACGGGTGTGGAAATCACTACTCTGTCACTGTATCTTTATGATTGTCACCCGTAAAGCAATTAACATGTGTTTCTCAAACCCAATATGTTTCTTAGCTATGTTTATAGAGACAGAATTAAAAATACTTTATGACATTTGATGTAAATACATGTTTAACTTTGATTTGTGATAACTTACTGTTTGCATTTTACTCCGATACATATCCAAAACAAATATGTTTACTCAAAATAGCTACTGGATGTCAATCAAGCTCTAGCATGGAAGAACGGGATGCTAGCTTCTACAGGGATTAGGAACAACCACTCCAAGCATACAGAATTATTCCAGAAGCTTGCAGGTATTCTTTGTTTTACAAGCATAACTACTTTCATAAAGCAAAAAACCTGTATAATGAAAAAATATATTCCCCATTAGTTCCTATGTTAAAATATGCAATTTTCTCATAGTAGCAAACATTTGCTCCTATAATGGACAGGTATTAAATTCCCATCCTCACTCATATAACAAAGAATTGTCCAGCAATGCTAACCTAGCCCCTATCCAGCTTTATCAAATTAAATGTTTAAGGGATTTTAAAAGGACGACACAAGTCGTAATGCCAATGTTGCCATTATCCAAAATATGTTCTACACCATAGATTATGGGGATGCTTAATAATATTACATTTCTGGAAACAAGTTTACAAAATACAAATGCAAATTATAATTTGCTTTTATACTAACTGCACAATGGGCCATATTTGTAATATACAGGATAAAAGATTAAATATCTCTCAAGAGGGGTCAAAAAGCACTTCTTAGTCACATCTCTGCTGCTTCTCGTAAAGCTATCCTTTAACAATTATTATTATTATTGTTTATTTGTAAAGCACCAACATATTCCATAATGGCCACAAACTTTCGGACCTAAATTCAACATGTTTCTAGATTATTACATTTTTTCCACATTGATTGGACAAACACTCAGCTTCGTAAAGAAAAGAGAACGCATTCATTAATACCTTATCTTAAGAAATTTGATTTGACCATAGTACATGATATACTACTGAACTTCTTTATGGTAATGCACCAATATGTTTTGATGTATTTAAAAGCCTGAACTGTCCATTAATATCTGCCTATAAATATATGTTCCGTGTTTTCTACTTTACCTATGTTGTGTGAAAGAAAAGGGCAAACTAATTATATTTGACAACACATTCTAAAAACGTGGGGGAATTTTTTAACTTTCCAAATATTTTGATTGTTTTGAATTTTTTTAAATGTTGGTAATAATAACTTTAACCTGAATATCAAGGTTTTGTAACATATTTTATTCAAGACAAATCATATAGACTTTGTAATTAATTATTATTTGTATATCTTTTTCTTATATCAGTGTTTTATGACTATATAAAAATATGACATTGTATTTTGTTATTATGCTTAATTAATAAAAAAAAAGTCTAAAATCAAAGGGCAAGTTCCCCATAAAATATAAAAAAAAATGCCTAATTAATAGTTACGAAATTTGCAATTTTCCATTAAAGGGATATGTAAGTCAGCTGGATAATGAATAGAGGAGATTTAGTTGTGTATGAAAAAAAAATGTTGCATGAAAATATCCCAAAATAAACATCAATTAGCTTACCTTGAAGTTAGCAAAATTTCTATGTTTTTTGGCATTTGCATTGGTATACACCCCTAGAAAATTCCACCTAAATTAGCATAACATTAAAATTCTGAATCAGGCTAATACATTGTATCATCATGTGATCAGTACAAGAGCAGCAACAGTTACTTCCTGTGCTCTGTACCAGATAGGTCAAAATATGTATATTGCTGTATTTCCTGTGTGTACCCTGCTTAATAAGTAAGCGTCCTGTGGGTGTGAACAGCTGGATTTGACTTTTGTGCAAATAACTTTGTCAGTAAACTGAACTTTTCTATATAACTCATGTTTTCATATACTACTAATTTTCCTCTTTCAGATGCACTCATAATCCAGCTCACTTACATATACATTTAACTGCTCCATGTTTGAAGAGAGTGGGAGCTGCCTTTACAAGCATTGGGTTGATTTTCCATCACTGATAGTTACATTTCTGAGCAATGTGATCTGATTGGATGAAAAGGTCACATCATCTAACATACAGGAGTAATGTAGCACCAAAAGGCAGATGCTAAGACTGTTCCACATATATATTAATTTCTGTAGGTGTACTCTTTCATGAAAGAGGAACTTGGCCTTAGGTGGATATTCTGCTTTAAAGTGAGATGGGGATGTCTATGCAAGTTTGAGAGATAAACTATAGTAAATTGAGTAATAAAGCAATTTAAAAAATCCAGTCCATGGTCCCTCATAAGGGATATTTTGCATGTGAGATTCAGATCAAACATCTAAAAAAGTATTCAAGATCAAATGAGATTCTTTTCGTTATTTAATTTGAATTTTGCATTGCACGTCGATACACACACACACATTTTGAACATATCACCAGAAAACAAATCACACATCAGAAACACTGTCATGATTCTCAGTAAATATGGACTGCAGATCTCTTGATAACAGTTTATTTAATCCTCCCTTGGCAATAACGGCTTGAAATGTATTTCACATCTATGTTGCTGGCTTCTCTCTTAAGGACTCAGTGACTGTGACGGTACAATTGATCAAATGTAGGATTATGCACAGCAGTCCAATACCAATTTGTGGGAATGATTCATGGATGACGAAAAAACTGTGTATTGCCAGAAAATAACCCAGAACGGGTGACTTCCCACAACTTCAATCCGTTCTAGCAGAATGCTTTAAATAGATCCACATCCCAGCATTGAATGAAACACAAAGTAAATTCTGGTTTAATTTCCTAATTTTATTAACTATCCTGTGTTTTATGGTTCTAATCAATACAAAGTCACATATCTGTAATTAATTTGTAACGTATATATTAGTACATTGCACATCTACCCTGGACAGTTAGAAAATTCTTGAGTTTTCACTGATGTTGGATTTAATGATTTTAGATTCTAACATGTTCAATCAAAGCTAAAGTCTGCTAAAAGAATAATGCTTCTTTGCACAATAAAATTGAAAACAAACAGTAAAATCAAAATAAATTAAAGATATAAATACAATGTTCCTTATAAAGAAGCATGTGTGTGTGCTCTCCATATGGACAACTCACTAACTTTAACTTTTATCTTGGTGTAAGGCATTTGTTGTTCCTTGTTGAAAAATTCTGTGGAATATATTGGGGTCTGATAAAAAAAAAAACAGGATGGAATGGAAACTTAAATTTCAATAAAAGGTGAAAATAAGAACAATATCCATTCTGTAAAATAATTTACACATATATTGCCATATATTTAAACCATATTTCCCTGAATGTATAGACTACACATTTTGGTCTCCCTTCATAAGCACTCATTTTAAATGAACAGTCTCTCTGTCAAGATTTCTGCAACATCTCCCTGCTTTCTTTATCTTTCATGCTTCTGCAATGCCTAGCTTACAACCACAGCAGGGGCGTAGCAACTGGGTGGATAGGGGGCAAAATACCCAGATTAAATGAATAAGAGACACTAAAAAATAGCAAAATTAAACTTAATCATGCATTACCAGATTAGCAGTGCTATGGAGCAGTATGTATTTCCCATGAAAGCTTTGACCCATAATATATATTATATATATGTATGTATTTTAATTATATTATATTGTGGGGGCAGGGGCATTGAGAATTTAAACAAATACATTTAAAAAAAAGTTTGAGATTCTCTGTATTCTCTATCATCTGTTAGAAAACTTAAGAGCACCATTGAGTTTCTTTTTTTAAATCAACACTTCAAATACTGAGCAATTACTGCGTTCAGTTGTATTACAATTCCAATGCAATTTCACACCAATGATATGCAACTGTCATCTTCTTCCTTGGTGTTACACTTAACACTGCTTATCATTCATATCCCCACATGAAATCCTGCGATTTTCACCTGAAGAATATATTCATATCTCAAAAATGACACAATTAAATGTTTTTCACTGTTCCTTCATTAATAATCACCAGTCCAATCCATTTTGAACGTCTCTGCCAGACTCATCTACCAACCATTCTTCCTCTGATGCCCCCACTACAAAGTCTTCAACAACACTGTAAATATATCTCAAGTATTGTCTCTAAATACCTCTAGCTGCCCAATTCACACTGCCCATGTATTGTCTCTTTCCTTTTCTATTGTTAACCCCTCACACTCATATGCAGAGGTCTTTTTGATGTGTCATCTATTCTTTGAAACTCCATTCCTCTTTCTATCAGACACTTCCCCTAGTTTTTATTACTTTACTTTATAGAGTCTATGTAAAAAAAATATCCAAAGAAGCAGAACAAATAGCCCTTAAACTATGAGTTATGACTTCCACTCAGTATACAAAACATCACATATTTATAATTTGTTTATATTTATAATGATTTATGTCACTTTAATACTGCTCTTATTTATTTGCCAGCCATTCATTATAACCATCACTATATAAACAATAAGGAAACAGCCACTGGTATGGAAGTTGAAACCCAATATGACTGGATCAACACATATGGGAAAATTGGGTGTTCACTTGTTGACTAGCAGACTAGAAGAGAAAAATGAAAATGGTACAAAGCTCTTTCAGGGTCTATACAAGGAATTTTAGGAATAAAGAGAAAGTGTAATTGATCTGATCTTTATCAGAATAAAATAATCAAGCTTGAAAACACTATCTGTGAGTAGATTAACTGGCTATGCCTGTCCAAACTATGTTGTGCTTTAAAAACAGGCATTTTGTACAGGAGGCCTACAGAAAAATATCCTTAAGTGGATATATACCCAAAAGTGATACCATGCTCCAAATCTGCATGTCAATACCCATAATCCCTGGTTGCAATGAAAGCACTGCATGTTTTGTCATCATGTGGGACAAAAAAGGTATAGGACTTATATTAGACATACAACTGTTGTCATGATTTTCTTTATTATACTGTGTACAGTGGAGGTTTTTAATCACTTTCCAGACCTCTATAGCTTATGTACCTATATAAAGCACAAATAAATGATTCTTCCTTGCACTGCAAAATTAGATTTAACAATACCAACAATGTGAAAACAACGGTTATATAGGTGATGTGCATTTCTAAAATGTATACATGTTATATGAAGTCTTGACCTCAATAAGCCTTTTCCACAACCACGAACATAGATATCCTTTGCAAAACTTATTTCTTCTAGTGGCAGATTTTTCTTAATTATGAATAAAGTATAACATGAATAATACATACTCCCTGTGCATGAATATCAGTGTAAACAACAACAGACAATAACACAAGTAAAAAGCAATAAACCAGAAAGAAAGTACTTTAGTGCCAAACATTTTTTAGGATGTTCATAGGTAATTCTCAATAGCAGGTTTCTGAAAAATCTCGAAATTTTATTTAATATATAAAAGTAATAGAGGAAGTGACCAAGGTTTAACCTGGAGAACCAATTACAAGTAATATCTTCATAATGTAATGTGAGATGGTAAACCATAGTGAGTTATAAATATTTGATATTAGAGTGGTTAAAATTCAGATGTGCTAGTAATTATTAACAAAAATTCTGTACAGCTAGCAGCAATAAGCTAAGAGCTGAAAGTCCCAAGAACAACCCGTATATCATACCTACAATATTATTATATTTTTATCTATCTGGAAGACATTCAGTCACAGTGTTCTATGTGGCACTTTTCATTATATACAATCATTTCAGAAATGTTAATAAGTAATTCAATTCTATTTTTTAGTGGAACTTATAAACCAATGTGTAGTACGTGGGGAAAATAGTTCTATATATAAAATAACAATATGAGGAATTTGTACGATTATCACATTTTGAGAAAATTGGTAATATAGATATATAATGCAGCACAATTAAAAAAGTAAAAGAATGGGAGATAGGATGAAAAAAAAAGAGAGAAAGGGCAGAGTTTGAAGAAGGGAAGACATAGAAAAGAAGGGCATGAAACACCAGTGGATAAGAATGAGAGAGACAGGAAAGGAAGGTAAGACACAATTAAGGAAGATGAAAGAGAGAGCAGGCTGAGAACAAGCTGGAAAGAAGGGCAAGAGAGACATGGAGAGAGTTTAAGAGAGACAGTGAAGGAGACTGGGAAGGTGAATGTGAAAGAGACAAGGAATTTTACTGTAAGAAGGTTAGGAATTAACGATAGGAGATTTAGTGGAAAATCTGTGGTCACTCTAGTTTTACTGCAGGAAACAAGCAGGGCTGTATCTAGCTTTTTGAAACCCTTAGGCAGTGAAGTGGAGGAGCCCCTCCACGGATCCATTTTAGCCTTTTCTGTATGTGTAAGTTCCCTTTCCTTCTGCTACTGTCTTGTTCTAGGTGATTACCCCCTAGTAGCCAGTCTATGAACAGCAACATTTAAAAAAACATTTTATGCCAGGATCCATTTTTTTAAAGAAATGGCGCTCCTCACAGGGAAGCACCCTGGGCGGCTGCCTAGTTGGCCTAATGGCTAATCCGGCCATGGAAGCAAGAGGGGATAGCATCTCTCTATGTGACGTGTTAATAAACCCATTAGTAGCTATACACAGCATTTATTATTCATTCTCCCAGGAGTGCTATTACTACAGGTTGAGAAATGTTTATTTCAATTACTTAACTATTTGTCCTGTTTTATAAAAGTATTAAAAAAGCTTGAGGATAATATTTTTTATAACTAAACACGTTAATAGGAACTTACCAAGTTTCAGTGGCCCTACCTTGTTAAAAATAACATGTTTACTAATTTATAAATTATAACATTTTTGCATTTTTTTTCAATAGCTGGTTAATTAAGCTAATTTTGTTCTCCTTAGCCTGGTTTCTGAATAAATTGTCACCCAACCATTGTCATTATTTTAAAGGTTTCCAATGTTGTTGTAGGCAGTGCATGGATTTTACGTTCAGTTTGGTTGCACTATCTGCTCTGAATATGAAAGTGAGATTATATGTGTAACATCCCCAGAACTATCAACAGAAAAACAACACAGGTTTCCATCTGCCAACTGTAGTTCTGCACTTCTATGGAAATACAATTAGATTTAATTCCTCTGTGCATTACTAATCCCTGCTTAGACAAGGTGACTACCATAAAGGAGTGCAAGAAACCGTATATGCACTGTATTACATATTAATGTTGCATAGGAGCTCATTTTTCAGTAGTCTACTATTACCCTCAACTGAAATGTCAACTGTTCCTCTTAAATATGTTCAAATATGTTGCAGAACATATGAATGCCTTTTCCTACTAAACAGCTGATGGGGATGCTATTTTCCCTTCACAGTGAGATGTGAAGCTCTAGGCAGGCAGATCATGGTGAGCTGTGTGTTAAACCAAGATATACCAGTCACCATATAGAATTCTACTGGTATACAGTGATGCACCTTTTTGGACACATCTACTCTAAATCATGCAAAATTACAGAACCATGAAAACAGCAGCTGTTAGTTTTTTTAATTACTAAAGTCTTTGCTAAAATCCTATTACAAACTGATTTCATACATATTATCTGCATAGAGTGCTTAAATGATTGATGATGGTGTCTGTTACGCTGGCACAAACTGCCAAGCTTGAGAAAGCAATACTTCAAAATTCACTATCTCTCAGAGGTGACACTTGCTCCCAGCCTGTAAATAATCCATTTATATGGAAGGGTTAAACAATTGCAAATATATATGAGGGAGTATGGTCATTTCAAAATCTGGTTATATATTACACTATTATTTCCCCAAAAGTAAATAATTCTTCAGATATACCCCTCTGCAAATCCAACATGATAACTTGTTTCGGGACAGTGTAAAAGCTGGAATGAAAGGGACAACAGACCATTTATAAAAGAAATCAAAACCAATCTCACTGGGATGTGTTAGATGTTGTAGAGAATAATATTTAAGAATCAAAACCAATGCAATATGCTACGTTATTAAATCTTTAAAAAACAAACTATCACCCGGAACATGCTAAAACAGGCAGAAACGCACTCTTTATAAAGGGAATTCATGCTACAATCATTGGGATGTGTTAAATATAACTGAGAACTATATTTAAGACCCAAAACCCATCTGATAGTATGTTTTATTAACCCTTTAACAAGCTAGAATACAATTTTTGATGGAATATGCCAGAACAACGACTTTTCAGGGGGTAAAAATACAAAATTCACTATATACGCATAACTAAGTGGGATTCATGTAATAAACTTCATAAATTCCACAGAAACTAATTTCAAGTACCCATTCCGGGCCAAATACAATATTTTGCAAAATGACCCCGGAACAGCGACTTTTCAGGGGGTCAAAAATACCAAATTCACCAAATGCACATGGCTAAGTAGGATTCATGCAATACCCTTCATAACTTCTATGTAAACTAGTTTCAAGTACCTTATCTGGGCAAAAATAAAGAATACATGAATCCCACCTGCTTATGTGTACTTGGTGAATTTGGTATTTTTAACCCCCAAAAAGTCTCCGTTCTGGGCCCTTCTGGGTCATTTTGATAAATATTTAGTTTTGGCCCTGAACGGGTACTTGAAATTAGTTTCTGTGGAATTTATGAAGGTTATTACATGAATCCCACCTAGTCATGTGTATCTGTTGAATTTGGTATTTTTGACCCCCCGAAAAGTCGCGGTTCCGGCTTATTTAATCAAGAATTGTATCAGATGGGTTCTGGTTCGTAAATATTGTTCTCAATAATATCTAACACATCCCAGGGATACTGGTTTTGATTTCTTTTATAAATGGCCTGTTCCGGCCCATTCCGTGCCATTCCGGCTTTTTCACCGTCCCACTTGTTTCAGTGCAGGGAAAATGATCTACCCCTTTTATAACAAATTTGGGCCCCCTGTAATAAACAAACTAAGAACAATGTGCCAAATATTAGCAAAGTGTGACCATACAAATAGTGGTGTTATGTCAATATTAATTTATTGTGGAGAAATTGGTGTATTATATATAGAGATTAATGGTATTGAAAAACTTGTTTTTGGGGCGACATGTTGATCACTTTACTAATCCTGCTTCCTGCTTTAGTAACACAATAACTAAGAATCTTTTAGGGAAAAAAATAACAATTCTGCTTTATAGAAGATATACGAATAATATACCCCAAATGTTTTTCTATACAACAATGAAATAAATGCAAAAACATCCTTTGGTATAGCATAATCAATCTATTATTCAATTACTCAATCCGTGTGCAATGTACAGTTAGTTTGTAGTAAAACACAATACTTACAAATGAAAAACAAGATTTCAGAAATAAAATTACTACAGCTTGTGTTGTGACCAGTGATCAGAATTATTCAGTTAAGTTGGTGTGAAGTTAAGGTGGAAGATGAGTATATTGGTGCACAAGACCCTCCAATAGTGAATGAGATTTAAAAAATGGCGACGGCAAGGAAAAAATTATTCACCACAAACCAACACTGACACACTTTTGAGACACACAAACTGAATCACATATGCAGTTACATGGTCATTACAGCAACACTCCCTTTAGGCTGGACAGATATGCACAAAATACAGAAAATACCCACTTAAACAGGTACAGTAGTAGAGAGACACTGAGCACGGCTGCAAACAGCTCTGGGTAGCAAATCCTTGAGGGCTATGCAACAACATTACAAGCAACGTACCTCACGTGATCCCTGAGATGAAACATTACAATTAGTGACCTAAGAGGAGGTGTGGTTGGCACTAAATGGTTAGTTAATTAATAATATGCAATTTTACCTGTTAAGCCACATTGAAACAGATAAATCTACAATCCCTCAAAGGAAAACACCAACCTCTTGTACTGTATGCAGTTAACATAATATTTTAAGGTCAAGGCCTAACTTTATTTAACAGTGCAATTTAACCTCATGAGGCAATATCACCTATGTTATCTTATTCTTTGAGGATGATTTAACAAGATGAGTTTATTTGATGAATTGGTTTAATAGAATAACATATAACTTTGCTTGAGAAACAAATAACAGGGTTGTTTTGATGATCACGCTAAAATAGACTTGATTTATGTCTACTTCCAAGTGCTGTGGATAGATTTATAAAAGGTGTCCTGGCAAAAAACATCCCCATATACCTCAATGGAGATTTTTGTTTGTGACAATTGTTGATTAATGTATCCAAAGTAATAGAACCAGGCCTTTTGCAATTATTTCCTGTGATATGTTTTGTTGTATTTATGAAATGACAAAATGATATACCCACAGAAATTATAAAATTACATATCACTACTAATTTTTCAGAATCACAAACACAATGGAGTCACTTCACTGCATCTTGTTTTCATGTTTCTAATACTTTGATTAAATGTGTGTATAATAAATAGAATATGACTCAAGGCATTAATTAGAAATGTAGTGCATGCCTCTATGACAGCAAAGAAGATTAAACATCTCTGAGGGCACTAAATCTTTAAAGACATGTTCAACATGCCCCAGGTCCAGTGAATGGCAATGTTTTGTGAAAAGGCCAATGCCTAGCAAAGGAGCATTTGCAATATGTTAAAATGGACACCATCCTAAATATAAAGACCTTGTTCAATTGCATTTTCGATTGAAAAAAGAGAATTTATATCCTTGGGGGCTTAAAAGAAAATATATATTTACATGGCATCAAATGCCACTTGTCTAATAATTTTATCTGAAGACATTTACATAACTTTGCTATTCAGCTGGAATAGAAAGGGGTCTTCAACGGGTCTCGTCCTTGTAGCTTACACAACGGACACTGCTGAGACTATGCTAGCGCTACTATGGAAGAAGTCTGTTCCAAAGTTAGTGTTCTTAAACCACTATTATTAATTAAAAACAAGCCTATTGCAATGAAATAGCCAGGTAAACACTTAGGCCCTCATTTAATTGCGATTTGGCCAATTGAATAGGGCCCTAAATAAGCACATAACATATTTTTTTAAAGAAGTTTTTAGTTAGTGAAAACCTTGCTTTTGGATAGATTCTTACTAACTAAAAACTTCTTTTAAAAAAATATGTTATGTGCTTATTTAGGGCCCTATTCAATTGGCCAAATTGCAATTGAATGAGGGCCTTAGAGTTGAATGCATTAAATTAGTAAATTATAAATTGTGTTAATAAAAAAGTTTATAGTTTTACATGTTCAACTAGCTTTCTGACAATATATAAGTTATTGGTCTTTTATAAATACTGTTCGTTCTACATGATTTAATAATTTATATGCAGAGTATAGAATTTGTTTGGGGGGTTGCAGTGTATATATATTATTATATATATATATATAAATATGCATTGAATACTAAAGATAGTCATATTTGAAACCCATTTGATAAAAGTAATGTTGATTTTGGTAGTTTCTGAAATCCAAGTGGATAATGCCATGGATGAAATTAAAGAACATATTACACATTGTAAATGTTTTTGACTTTAACCCAAAATGGCTGTATGCAGAATCCACAGCCTCATAGCATTGCATATCAGGTATATACAGTGGCTGGCTCAGGCTGTTGCCATGGATACACTGGGCCCACATTCTTCCTAGAATGTTCTCATTCATTTACAATTCTCCAGCTTACTCTCATATAGATATATTGGCCCATATTTACCAAGACATTTGTCGTTAACACTTTCTGGCAGTTGAAGACAAATTAACTCCCATTGTAATCAGGAAAATATGTCATATATTGCTTACTAAAACATGTGCTATTCACTGTTTTGATATTATAATAACATAATTATATGGAATTAAGTCTCAGTTTTGCTGTTTAATTTATTTTCAATGTGTTGGATTAAATAACACAGGCTATTTTGTTAGTTTTTTACAACTACATTTGGAAGAGAGTTGATCTCAACTGGTTCAAATTACCACAAGATTATAAACATTGTAATGTGTTATAACTGTATCCAGATTAGCAGCATAAGAGTGATCCAGACCTGTCTTGGCAGAGAACCAGTATAAGAAAATACAAAACCAGGAGTGGATCGTTATTGCACGATTTATCCCAAATCAGTTGGAAAATACCAATAAGACATGACAAATTATATGTGATTTATAGCGGTCTTTTGCGTTTCATAGTTTGTTGTTTTCTTTTCCAGAAGGATCTGTAATAGATAGTGTAGAAAAGCAGGTTATGAAGCCCAAATTGGTTATTTCATTTATTTCTCAAAGAATACCACTGCCCTTTAGCTACTAGATACATTTAATATAGATTTCATTTTAGGCGCTCGGGCAGTACAGAGGATGCATGAGATACATGAGGTGTGATGTTGTGGATAAAATAAAGTGCTAAAATAAAGTGCTTCCAATGAAAATATTTGTTTGAATTATACCTTGGCTAGGACTCAAAGGCCATTGAACATAAGTATGTAAAATCATATATTACCATATCTACATATGGCTTCAGCTTTCTTCCACAACACTCTGTTACCATGATGATACAAATGGCCGATTAGTGCTTAAGTTATGCATATGTGGTCGGAGTTATACAAATAAAAATACATGGACATACATACATACATAGCACCCCCTTTAGATGCACCCACAGGTCAGCCCTCAAACTTCTGAGCACAATTATATACCCAGTGACAGAACACCCACAACACACTCAAAATATTAAATCATGAGAGATTTTGAAAACAAATAAGAAAATCCTAAAGGAATGTAGAGAATGGCAGAGAATCTTCATGCAAAGTCCTACGGAATTCTGCCACATTCCCATGCAGTTTTACCATCATCATTATCGAGACACTTCATGTCCTGGCAGGAAGTGAACGCAAGAAACGCATTTAGAGAAAGAATTAACACAAAACTAAAACATCTGTCAAAATTAATGTTTCTAACAGATAGAATAAACACTGCATGATAAATATCTTGTCTACTAGCTCACTGCTAGAGAGACTTGCTGGATCTTGAAGCTAACACAGAAGCTAGGTAGTCAACCAATGCTTCCATCTTGATACCATCTAGTGATAGCTCCAGCAGAGAAAGGGTTTAAAGGTGCAGTCCCACTAAGCAATATATGTTGACAATGCAATAAGGTGAATGCTCTCAGTCATAAAACACCTTTTGACCATTTTCATAATTTACGATGGGTTACATTTGGGCCTAAAGGCCAACTTGCTTATAGCACAATAACAAATATCACAGATAATCCCAAACTGACATTTGTAACAGTATCCACAAAAATGGTTTTACATTAATATTTCTCCAGTATAGAAAACTAGTTGATCATTTTACAACAAAGTGTGTGCTCTGGAAGAAAATAAAAGTGATCTTTAAAAATATTTTTTGGGGTTTTCAATGTGGAACTGCACTTTTAAAAAGCTGATTTAGGTACTGCTCACAAGCAAAGACTAGGACAGGCAATGAGGGAAGGAATGATCCAGCAAGGACCATTACTGATCGATCTTAGCAGACATCTTCTGATCTACAGTGGACTCTCCTTTAATCAGCCTAAGAAGAGGCACATCCATTCAACTACAGTGATGGGAAGAAAGATCATTTACTTTCTTTCATTAGCAGAATGCTGCCATACCAAATATTAAAGCAGTATGCAATGAATGACATTCAATTGCCCACTCCCCCACCACGCCAAACACACAGGAAAGGGAGAATGAGTTCTGAGGTTTCCACACCTTGCACTTTTTAAAGTATTATTGACACGTCTTTTATATTTTTTTTACATATGTACAGAAGTTCAACACTAAAATTAGATGCCCGGTGACGTACCAGGGTCCAAAACTGGATTCCCTTGGACTTTCTAAAAGGACTCCTTCCCCTGCCAGATAAAAGCAGGAGCACAAGGCATGAAGGAAGAAAACTGGTTTCCTACTGTCTTCCCATTTCGGAAAATGAATTCAAATTTTATATTTTTTTCTTTTTCCCCAAAAGGAAAGAAGAGTCCTATATCCCCCGATCCTAGAGGATACTGTCTGTGGAGGGCCACTCAGAGATGTCGAGGACTCGGGTGGCCATTATGGTAGAGCTTCTGCTTGATGTGAACCATGTTCCCACTGGTGTCATCATACTGTCGCCTGTGACGTTTCCGGAAATCCCTCAAGTTACAAAACTTAGGGAGCCAAGACCAGGAGGAGTTGTCTGCAGAGAAATAAAGACCAAATACATTAAGAAATATAAGGGTCAATGGAACATAATAACACAGGTATCATAATTAAAATATAGACAAAGGCTCAAGACCGAAACACAATTTAATTATATTTCTCTTTTTAAAATAGCTATTCTTCTCCAAAACAGGGGTACAGCTAATCAGCAAATAAACAGGATAAATAAAAGCACAAAAATGGCCAGCACAGTGCAGACTGGATAACAAAAAACAAAAAAACAACAGCAGCAAGACCCACTATTTTATTATTGGTCAATTGACCTAGTCAGAATTGAGGTTGTGAACTCAAACCAGTGTAAGTTTGCTCAGTACTTGTTATGGTTTGTATGCATGTTCCAATTATCACATTTTCATTGAATTTCTTTTCATGTTAATACTTTATAAAGGAATAATAATAATTTCCAAATTAAACTCTTGTCATACAGAATGAAAATTGGCAAATATTACTAGAAGAAAACATTTTGTAAAAATGGTTTCTTTAAATAAGAACCCAAACATAACCACGACAGTGAATTTTTTGCTGAGATTCAGTAAGTCTTGCAGTTGAAACTTTATTTAGCTATATATATTAACGTCCTCTTTCTCTCTGTCTAGTTTTCTCTCCATTCATTACCCATTGTCTCTGCTCTCTTTCACCACAGACTCATCTAGCTGACAACCTCTGTTAAACCTGTTCCGCCTGCAGCTAAAGCTCTCAGAAAACAATGTGGGAGGATATAATAAAGACTGCCAATTGGACCTTTATCAGCAGAAAAGGTAATCTTAGTTCTCTTTTTTTACTTCTCTTTCAAAGCATCCAATAATGTGTAGTTTATTTTTTGCTTTATTCACAAAAGGAACTAGCAAAAGCTGGTCTTGACCCGTCTGCTGTATTTCTGGGCAGAAGAAGTCTACTTTTTCTCTATCATGTACGGTACTTAAAACAGCTTGTTTAAACATCACAAAGATTTGCAGCCAAAGCTATTAAGTAAAACGCATTTAAAGGTCTTTGAACCTACCAGTGCACAGAACATACAGCTGTATGCATGACTCATACAAGTATATTCCGGCAGAGGTACAAGGGCAATTATACATTCAAAACAGTTTACTCTGCAATAGTACCCTCTCTGTAAAATGATCACATTATTGCACATAAAATACTAAAGAAAAAATGCTATCCATGGTACTTTGAACTTAGTCTACTGGTGCGTGGTCTATCTATCCAGTGTCTCTAAACTGGAGACAAGGGGGACAGTTTGGTAGATTTGGCAATAGATAATGCACTGGTCCTCTAACTTACTTGTTGTACCAATATACAGCTCCAATATCCAATATCAAAAGCCATATTATTACCGAGGTCATTTGCTGCTCCCCCACCCTCAGTTTCAGGACACTGGATAATTTTAACATATAAACTTTGCATTGTGATTTTACAGGGGTGATAAAATCAACCACGATGCGAGAGTGACCGGGAACCACTTCATATGTGTGTGTGTTTTAGTTATGATATTGCTCCACTTCAATATTAGCTACAAAGACAAGTCCCAAAATTTAGACACTGAAAATTATAATTCTAAAGTTACTAAAGAGAATATAAGTATTTCAGCTTAAATAAAACTAGTTTAAACAGTGCAACTTGTATACAGCTATCCAACTATTTAACTATTTATCATAACTATATTAAAATAATTTTTTTTATCATATAATTGCATTTCATTTGCATATCAAATATTTATTTGCAAACTACCAGGTGTTAAAAGGACGCAGGAATACATTAACATGACATAAAATGAAAAAAATATCATGAATTTTAAAACTTTGCAGTAATCTGGTTTTAGGAGAATACATTATTTGTGTTGTCCCTACCCCCTGTAGACAGCAGTACCCGTCTGCATATAAGGCCCTGCAACACAAACCAGAAACTTCTATATAATGTCACATAGAAAGTCAGTAATGTTTAGATGAATGTAGTATTGATCAGCTCGGCTCTGCAGATCATTGCACGGGTAAAAGCACAATTCTACAGTTGAGTACACTTTATAAATTGATTTTGTCTAAAGATCTTTACACTTTACAATATAAAAAAATAAGTTAATTACTTGCTATATGAGAATCACTGTTGGACAGAGCACAGTACTGCATAGTGTTCTGCTGAACAGGGGATAGAAATGTTCTGCAGAGTACTACATAGGGTGTAGCACTGTTCTGCAGAGTACTACATGTGGGGTAGCACTGTTCTGCAGAGTACTACATATGGGGTAGCACTGTTCTGCAGAGTACTACATATGGGGTAGCACTGTTCTGCAGAGTACTACATATGGGGTAGCACTGTTCCTGCAAAGCATTGTATATGGTGAAATACTTTTCTTGAAAACACTCTATATGAAAAAGCATTATTATTCATAAGGCGCTCCTTGACAGCAACTGTGGCCCTCACTGAAGGCGCTCCTTGCCAGCAACTGCGGACCTCGCAAAATTTACGGACTTACAAGAAACAAATACGAGACACAAAACTTAGAAAAAAAAAACATTACGACCTCGCAAAAATACGACCTTACCGGCCAAAACCTGCGCACATGAAAACATTAAAAACACAATAAATACACACAACAAATACATAAAAAGCTTACCTACAGCAAGGGGGGGAACCCAGGACCTCGAAAAGTGAAGTTACACCTCAATTTCACTAAAAATACAAGAGTTTAGACACCCGAAAATCCCCTAAGCGGGAGAAAAAACGTCCGCCGAAAAAAACGAAAATATGGCTACAGGACCCTAAACACGCAAAACACCACCAAACACCTACAGATTTTCCGAAAAAGACAGACGCGATCCAAGAACAAGGACGCCAAATCAGCCACAGACGCGTACCACAGATTAGCCACCATTTTACAACACTAACGTACACAATGCGGAAGTACACAGCTACCCTAGCGGATTTGGCTCGCGCACGCACTCTATTTACACTACACACTGCACACATTACTGACACATACACAGCAGCTCCACAGCACTCAAAACACACATTGTATGCTGCAGCAACATGAAAACAGATTGCCAGCTCTTCTGCACAATGCTTCCTGCATATATTACTTCAAAATAGGTAAAGTATATTGATGTATTATTTTATTAATTATTTCATTAGCATTAGCAACAAAAAAAAATGCTCATAGCACACAAACAACCAATAACCTTGCAGTGAGCGCCAAAGGCCAAAGGCGCTCATTGCGAGCCACGCGATGAGCGCCTTTGGCGCTCAGCGTGCGGCTCGCAATGAGAGCCGAAGCATCTTGTCACACCAACAAAATTTACCGCCCTTACAATCTTATTGCTGTCATTTTTTGACAGGCAAGTCGCTAGTATAGAAATAAAATACATGTTATAGAAATTTTGCACATATATTTTTACTTGTGTAAGAGAACTCTTTCATATAAGAGCAACTATAAGATGGTTTCACTCAGTCCCTAGTACCACATGAAATGTCTGACATTTAAGGACAAATCCCAACCTCCTCGGATCAATCACGCACCATATCAATTTCTACTATAGTACAGAATTGTCTATTTTGCAGTATATATGCATGTGTAGCACAGTGTGTACATATTATATTGTGTATCTCTAAAACTCAACAAAAAGGAGACAATTCAATAAAGGGAAATTGAAGGTTTTGGGATATAATATACCTTTATATGTATTATATATTAACGTTTATGTACTTTATTTTATTAAAAAGCTCTTGAAAGCTCTGTTATATTTTTTTTGTGTGCAGAAAATCATTTAATTTGTATCTGTTTGGGACTGCCCTCTGTATCTCATGCAGCTCATGAATGCACAGACTGAAGTGCAGTGTTTCAAATTAGCCAAGTAGCATGGTGCAGAATATTGTCACTGATTGGTGCAACCTCTGTACACTGTCTTCATGAGCTGCAGAGAGGAGAAACCGGTTAGGTACTATTTGTAAGATTTAAGGCAGAAACCCCCCAGAGCTTTTAAGTATTTCTTAATAAAAAAAAAGTGCACAAAAGCAAAGAGATAGATAGGTATATTATATTCCTATTGAAATTAAAAAAATGTCCATGTCCCTTTAAGTGGATCAGGAAGGTCTCCAGCAATTTTGAAGTGGTCCTGGGCAAACAATTTGAGAACCAGGAAACATTGAAATGGAAGAGGGAGTGTGTGTATTTTTGTGAAAATTACTGGATATTACCCTCAAATGAACACTGAGGTGGGTATCACGAACACACGTAGGATTATACGAACAATTTGAAACATATGTACATACCCAGCAGGCAAAAAAAATCAGTTTTGCTGTTATTAATGTGACCTTGGAAGCAAAAGAGGATCAAATGAGAATTGCTTTCTTTCTGGAATAATTGCCCACATTCCCATCAATTGCATGGATCAGCCATTTTGTCAACCAAGGTGAAAATGATTTCAACAACCTCTCAAACAGGATCAGTTAATTAAACCTGAATGTACAAAAATGTGTTACAATGGCATTTTCTGTGACAGGTAAAAAAACACAAAATGGGGGTTTGGCAGATCTAACAGACAACAGATGCACAATCAAAGGCTTCCTACAAAAATATTCATTTTTAATTATTTTGCATTTGCTTTACATGAATATTTTAACTGCAAAAGCATATTCTTCAAAGATATGTTTTCATTTAGTTGGCAATAAATTACAGATACGTTTTCATGTGACAGCTTGCATATCATATGCATGTTTACTTTGAATATACACATCATATGGCTATGCCATGAGGATAAGAGTTAAAGGGATACTACCATTCTTAACATACAGACATAAACAAAATGGAAGCTGTTACCATTGCTATTTGCATTATTATGAGTACTTTGATTTTATAGGTAATTACTCTAGAAAGTCTATATTTTCTTCCCATACAGACCCAATCTGTGGAGTGGAAGAGAATGTGCCTCGTCAACAATACACAGTACATTATCTCTCGCTAAAACGAGTAAATAATACCCAGTTGTACTCCAAAATGCTTCTACTCATTACCTGTACTTCTATTATCAATTCATTCCTTTCCTACAACAATTTTACCATTTTGCTTTGGGTAAAATAAAAGGTTTAAAGCCCTGTGAGACCCTTTTAAGAACTCAGGGGCCCAATATGAGGTTGCCACTCACTGTACTAGAAATGGGATTTAAAAAATGGTAATATTAAACTTACTTTCAATGACCAGCTGCTGGTTAACATCCACTATAAGCTCAACATGGGAAGGCAGCTCTGGCTCTTTGTGCTTCATTGTTTGGAGACTTGCTTTGTTAAAGTGTTGTACCTTGACAACATACTCTGGCTTGGAGGCAGCCTTGTGAATGATTTTCTAAACTCACATTGGCCTCTATCTAGTCAAATTGTTCTTAAAACCCCATTGGACCTATTTCACAGCAAGGCTCTCCCCCCTTGATGATGTTACAAACCAACAGCTCAACTAGGCCTTGATACTCTATTTTTTTTTTTTAAAGCAAGATTAACATTGAGGTTGCTTTTATAAGTCATTGAATATTAATCATTAACACCTAATGAAAACAACCAATGCTGCTTGTTATGGCATTACAATGTCCCTTTAATGTGTGTGTTTACAGCAGCCTCACATTAAAATATCACTGTTAAAAGATGAACCCACTAACTGGAATTTGAAATATAAAGTTAAAGGCAGCCTGTAAGGGTTAACAAATCAGTCACCAATAAGAAAGAGCAGTCTACTTGTATCATTACCAGAGTTCTCTGAGTTGAGTAATTTATGGAGTAAAGAATGTATATAGACAATGACAGAGTAGATAATAAAGATAGGTGATGATGGAGAGACTGTACCTATGAGAAATTATTTCTAGGAATTTGCGCCAACTAGACAGTAACTCAGCTGACAGTTTTTTTTTACTATAGACACTAAACAGAATACCCAATACGATACAATAGATTAGTGGTATCTATGAGGATGTGCCCATTTGACAAATTACACTTAGTTGGTAGTTTTTCACCTGATCATTTACTGGGACTAATATGATCAAGTGCAAATTCATCTGTTTATATTTACCAAAGTATCTTGTAACGTTTCAAACATATAAGTGAAAATCTGGGCTCCCCTTTCCTAATTACGATGGCAGAATCATTACGTTTTTGGTCATGGAGGGACAGTCATCGTTGGGACTTACGGCGCAATTCAGAACTCTCTTTTATAAGGACATGGAAATATTTTTTTCTTTGTTGCATCAGAAAGAGGTTATATGAATATTATTTCAAATAAAAGTCTCAGAACACAAAAACATATTCAGAAGTTTAACCGCTCTTGGGCGCTTGCCCTCTACCAGCCAATAATATTTAAAGACTAAAGCATGGTCTCTGCATTACTCTTCGTTTCAATTATGTTTAAACAGGTTTTACTTGACAAAAAACAGTTGTCTTCCATGTCCCTTTAATATAAGTGAGGATCTTTATTTTATTGTAATTACCTCAGACTGACACATCATATGGATCTGTGGGCGCCATCTGAGTACTCATAATGGCCTCCATTACACAACTCTTGTAAGGATTGAGCTCCCGGCAACCCCCCAGTGTGTGAATCAGTACGTTTTACAGGGTTCTATTTTACAGGAACCATAGAATAACTCCAGTACTTATCTTTTCAAAACTCCCATAGTTGTGGGTTAGCCTTCCTGTTATGGGAGCCATGGAATGGAGGCCTTGGTTCTTTTCTTATGGGAGCCATGGAATGGAGACCAATATCGGTAAAATCCGTAATTTCCAAGTGGTTGTCCATTAGATATTGTCAAAATCTCTGTTACATGTCTCCCAGAATGATGTTCAAGTTTTGAAAAGTTAACTCAGATGTCTCTCCAAGTGCTTGTAATTTGCAAAAAGCCTCTG
Organism: Discoglossus pictus; assembly: GCA_027410445.1. NCBI lineage: Eukaryota > Metazoa > Chordata > Amphibia > Anura > Alytidae > Discoglossus > Discoglossus pictus. Next base: position 146,375,618 of record CM050169.1, read on the forward strand.
GGTACCTTCAACCACCCGTAAAGTTATAAAAATGCCTCAGAGAAGACTTAATTGCAAAAATCTGAGTTAATTAAGGAGCTACTCCATAAAAAAACACACATGTAAGCTAGTATAATGTGTGAAGCCTGCATACATGTTTGAAAATAATCTGTTTGGAATAAAACATGTCATTTTCACATATGTAAACTGAGGTAACCCCGACTCTATTACAACCCACAAGGGTAAAAGAAATCATTATAGCCACATGGAAATAAGCAAGAGATATAATGCATGGCCTATAAAAAGCCCACCACAGCCATTGCCATCATGGAGGCTGGTTATCTAGGAAGATGCCTTGAGAGCTGCTACAACATAGGTGTTGAGGCTGTTAGAATGATGCTTCCTAGGTACAGGGTGTGAGAATTGTGATAAAAATAAAACTGCTTGACGCGTTACAAATAAACAATAATAATAATAATAACAGATGTGTGGAAGAGAGGAGAGGAGGAAAGAGGGATGTCACAAATACAGGTCGTAGATAACTCAGAACAGTCCTTGCACAAGATTATTGTAGATGACCAGGAAAGGGAGTGTTAGTGAGAGAGGGACATGGGGATATAGGGTCACACGCTGACAGTGAGGGTCATATTCATACGGATGTAGCTTTTGAGGAGCAGCTGGCAAAGGATGCACCTAGGGGAGGAGAGGCTTCATCCATCTCAGTGTGTTTCTCATTGGCAACATGAAGTCCTTTATCCATTTCTCCATCTTCTGCTGACACACTTTACCTTTCCTACATCTACAATAATCCTGTCCGTGTATGTATATATATATATATATATATATATATATATATATATATAATTTAAAATTAGTTTGGTGTTTCTATGTTACATCAATAACCATGTGAAGTGTTATGAACTTCTATAGAATAATATTTCTATAAGGTACGTGTTATGATGTCAGTTTTGTATCTTTATTAAATGTAGTTTAGTTTAAGCCATATTTTTGTGTTAAAACCAGTGAGAGTTCTTAAGAATTAGTGCTGTTACCATAAAAGTTTTTTCCACATCAGGAAGTTGATCAGCAGAAACCCAAATTGTAGATTCCACTACAGCATAATTTGTTATAAATCCTAATAAATGAGAAGCTGTATTATAAAGGATTATAATAACGTTAAGCCTATCTTCAAGTGTGGTTGTTCAAAATAGCATATGCGAAATATAGGACTACAATGGCCCCTTATCTTTGTGCACAGTCGTCAGCTGAATTTTTTAGCAAAGGTATAATTTGTATTTGTTGCTTTTGTATTTGTTGCTGTACTTCTTCATAGCTCATCAATTTAAATTAAATGTTTGTCCAATCAAAAGACTCCACAACATACTGCAGTACTCTTATTTCAGACCTTTATCACTGGACATACTTACCTACTCCAGTCTTTGTCTCAGTTTGACAAATGTGTTTCATTTTGTATACCCAGCCAATCCATACCTCAATAGAACCAAGGTGCTGGGTACATTATTGGTAATGATTTCCAATATTTATAATATGGTATTTTAGAGTACTATTGTAGCTCCATATTTATAGTATGTGATGTTGCAGAAATTGTGCTCATAAAGACCAATGCTATTTATAGAGTACACAAACAGACTTTAATTAACTATTATATACTTCATGCAGAAAGACACTGTAACAGGTCCATTGTTATGAGTGTATGCCCTTTCAAAAGAACTGGATGGAAAGCATATCTGCATCTAAGGTGCCCTCCAAAGTGTCGAATCAGTTGAAATATTCCTTGCCCCAGTAAAATGCACTTGTATTCAATGCCAACATCCAAGACAGCATGGAAGACCATGGCAGACTGATCTAGTTGCCCTTTTGTCACATGTGATTAAAGTGATCAGGTTTGGGCAGTAGATGAGGTATATCTATATTTTAGTAAAACATTTAGTCCAAAATAATGTTCACATCCATGTTCTTCCAAACCTAAACATATCTTACATATTTTATGATTACAATTACATGCCTTGCCATTAAAACACTTTCCCTATCTAATAAATGCTTCTCATATTTTTATTTTAAATATATATGTTTTCCTTCTGAGTACATAACATGTATTTTTAACAATAATAAAACTTATCTTGCTCCTGAACAACATAATGTTGCGTGACTAGGCATTTGTCTTCATGATGACGGCAGCTCCTCCTTTACAGTTTGTCGCTAGCGTGGTTGTTTCTGGTCATGTTAGTATTATTGGTGCGGTGGCCATATTTGTGTGCTAGCATAGTGAAGCCAAGCTTAAACTACTAATTACACCAACAAACTGCAGCACTGACATAGGAACACAGGAATGTGTCGTTGGAGTTATGACATGATAAGGTGGCTATTTAAGAGATTTGAATACTTTTTATGGTGTTCATCATTTTAAATCAATAATGAATTTTAACCTTTCAATCTCATCACATGTTGCACATTGCACAAAATCAACATTAATTTATCCCATATCAACATTACAAAAAAAGTTTTTTCATAAAAAACAAGCTTTGCAAATGCTTTAAAATGACATGTTTAAAGCTTCAGCCGATTGCATTTGCAATTTCAGGACCTCCTTCTGGCAATCTTTATTTCTAGCGTGTCATGGCATTGCACCAGCTGAGTTATGCAGCTCTGTGGAGAAATAAGATGCTCTGGGATTATCTACATTTGCCATACATTTGCAAGGAGGAAAGCCTGACAGTGCAAAGCTGAATTGCAATATTATTCCATATTTCTACATTTGCAATCACGGCAAAAATCTATATTCAAGAAACACTGTGGTAAAAAAAAATGTAAAATAGCTCCTTTTGAAGAACTACACTTTAGAATAGGCAACAGGTAAAAAAATAATACAGCCTCTATATTTTAACTTTCATACTCAATCATGTAGCTAATTGTACTATTTTAGTTTCCAGTGATCAACTTCCTGAGGTGGGAGGAGTCTTTGAATATACAGGAAGTTTGCATCTGCACAATGTGAAGGTGGCATATACAACTGCCAGCGCGCTCATTAGTTCTAATGGAAAGCTCATTGGTTTAAAAGGACCAGGGATGTGTTTCTGCCTATGCCCACAAGGCCCAGGCATAGAGCAGCACATTGTCAGGGGACAGCAGATTGCTTGAGCGTACAGTGCAGTACGTTGGAATATGTTTGTATATGCACAGAAATATCTATATACAGTGATATAGAAGCTATAGAAAGGGGAAAGGAGGAGCTGCAAGTGGGGCACTTGCAGCTCCTCCTTTCCCCTTTCTATATATCAAATGTATGTGAGGCGCTTTGGGGAAAGCACCATGGACACTGGATTCCAAGCTCAAAGACAGGGTCCTCCTTGCTTTATATTTACCTTTGCCTGGAACTTATCTTATGTACAGCGCTACGGAATATGTTGGCGCGTTATAAATAAACGATAATAATAATAATGTATACAGTATGTCAGAATATGTCAAGTACACTTGCACAAATCTGAATGGCCTAGGGCAACATAAATACACGCAACATAATACACACCTAAATACACGCATGACAAGGACACACCCTGCAAGACACATGCTTAGTAAATGTAAGCCTGAAGTATTACTTGCAGATAAAAATGTAAAGTCTATGATTATATTACTTTGTAACATCATTTTGCGCATTATATACTTTTGTTTTTCAAAAGGCCATACAGAAAAAATTGGGACCTATCCTGTTTCGTCCATGCAAGCAGTGGCGTGCAGCGGCCACTAGGCGGCACGCTGAATCTTTTTTCAATTTGTTGTTACGTTTGGGGTTAGGTGTAGCGTTAGACTTAGGATTCAGGTTTAGGGTAGGGGTAGATGATAAGCTTTATATAGTAAAGTAGTGGTGCGATTTTAATATGTAAAGCTTATTATCGGTCATTATGCGAACCCTGAACCCTAACCCTAAAACCCTAACTCTAGCCCTCACTCTAAGAACAAATTGAACAAAGTCTTGGTTCGCCACTGCCGCACCGACTAGTAACCGCAGCACGCCACTGCTGGCAGGTACGAAATAGGTCTAAAAATTGACTGAGGTGGTCCTTTAAAGCCTCTTTTAATTACATTCCAAACAAACATGAGTTGCAAATCCCTTTAAAATAGGTCACTCTTTGTTTTCTAAAAATATGTTGGCATCCTCAGTGACTTTCTCCCACTTCCTCTCTCAATCTTCCCTTCCGCTCTCCTCATCTTACACTAGTTCTTTCTGCTGGTGAAAGAATAGACACAGGATGCAGTGATGTCCTCTTTTGGATGTTATATATTTGTTTTCCTCTGGGGAGGCTGGCAGGTGTCCAAGTAATCAGCTGCTACTTTCTAGAGGACACTGCAACAAAATACCATGCAATTCATTTTAGTGTAAGCCTTTTAATTAGACCCATCTGGCTGATCACATGCCTCTTGCTACTGACAGAATATTTACTCCAAGGCAGTTGAAGATGGTGCATAATACTTCCTTATGAGATATTTCATTTAAAGAAATAAATTCTTGGATTAATTTATTTGCCGTTGCTAAAAGGAATTAGGGACATTTCCTGTCATCTGCCCTCCACTTTGCTGTTAGGGTTAGGGGTTATAGTTATGGTCAGGGGTTATAGTTATGGTTAGGGGTTATAACTTGGGGGATCTATCCTGTGATGTTTTCGGGACAGGTCCACCGCTGCAGTGCGGCCTCCATCTAGATGGCGCTGCCGATATTTTGCAGTGCTGACGATATGTGGGTGAAGTTCTAAGCTTATATTGTTAACCTAACGCTTTAACTAACCCCAATCCTAACCCTCACCCTAACCCTGATAGTTTACCTAAGCCTTGACTCTATGATATGGCACCGGAATATCAGCAGCGCCATCTAGCGGATGCTCACAGCCACTGCTGCTGCTTTGTGCTGTGCCAGCATAATAGGATAGGACCAACTTGGAGTTCAGGTTAGGGGTTAGGCTTAGGGTAGTAGAGGGCAGATAAAAGGAAAGATCCAAAAATTAGAAACAAATACGCTTAGCATGTATCCCGTTCTATAACGTTTTTTTGTCTCCAATGTTTTTTTTCCAGATCCTCCTTTCTCTATTCTATTATTCAAATCATACGTGTATGTGTGTTTATGTATACATACACACACCCTTCTGAGAAAGCAGCTCAGTAAAGGGAATAAAATGCCACTATTAAAATGACATATTTAAACTGCTGGACAAGGGTTCCCTGGTGGTCCAGTGGTTAAGATTCTGTACTTTCCCCGCTGCAACCTGGGTTTGATTCCAGTTAGGGAACCAAGAGCTCACACCACCCTAAAGTCATGCAAGGTTGGGACTAATTAGTATTTGTATGGGAGACCACCTAGGAATACCAGGAGCTGTATGCTGTGGCCCACTGGAGAAGGAACTGGCAACCCACTCCATTATCTCTGCCATGGAAACCAAGTGGAGCAGCATGGCCATGGACATAAAGATGTGCCTGGTGTGTTATGGTCCATGAGGTCAGGAGCTAAATCCAAGTGAGTCCATGGATGATACTCCCAGAATCCTCTGCATCTGATAGGTGTCTCAGTAAGTGGATGTTATCTCATTGATGAGGGAATATCCCTTGTGACACAATAATATTGTTGTAAATGATATATACAATATGTTGAGTTGAAAACATAGTAGTCTAAAATAAAACTAAAAATACATAAATTCCTCGAAGTCATCAATTATTCCTTGTAGCCAGGTTTCAAGAGGCTAAAATTGTAACAGGCCACATATTATCAATGTGAAATCTGTCCTTTGACAACCTTGCTGCGCTTTTGATGAATCCTACCTATTAAACTGCTCACAGATAAAGACTCCTACAGAATATTGCTACTTAAATCGTTTCCTTTATCACGCAGGTCTTCCCTTCTCTGCACATTTACTTTTCCATCTGGCTCTCTTATCCAAACTTTGAATCTTTTCACTATATTTTTAAATGTCATTCTACTTGTAGTGAAAAATGCTGTTTACAAAGTGAGTTCCGTACAAAAGCAAAATAATCCGTTTTCAGGTAAGAAAGAGATTTTAGATCCTGTCATAGAAAACACAAGGGGACTTATAAAGTAATGTACTAGATAAGTGTGACTACACATGATTTGCAGTCTATATAGTATGATATACACCAACCAGAAACCTGAGACACTTCCACAAACCATACACATTATGTTTTTAAATGTTTTTTCCATTTTGAGACTAAGTACTTGTAGGCAATAGGTACAGTATATATTTTTCCAGTTCTATTTACCATCAGGACTGAGCAGTCACTTCTGCAGGGACTCAGTCAATTACAATGGGCCTCATACCATCCACTTGGGTAGAAGCATTCACCAACTTACATTTTCCCAGCTCCATTTACGTTGGTTCCTTTTGCCTCTAGACTTAGAGCCTCACACGCCACCACTCTTCTGTCTATGAACCCATATAGCATGCCCTCCTACCTATCCTGCCCACCCTTACATGATTTGTGTTATTTTGTAGTGCAGGTTTTGCACTATCATCTCCATTTTTCACAGCTGATACATCTATAGACATAATCACTAATTAACCCTCTACTCTCATTTTAATTAATTGCCTTGTTAATTGCCTTGTTAATATTGTATATTTTTATTTGTACTTAACTCCTGTGTAGTGCTACGAAATATGTGGGTGTGTTAAAACATAACAGACAATAATAATGCATACATACAGATTATAATTACCATTATAGTTATTTTCTTTTAAAAATGCAAATATATTTAATAAAAAATGACAGTAACTAATGGCCTATTTGTGTAATCATCAGATATTGGGTAGATTAAAGCACAAAAATGGCCTTTTGAATAACTGAATTTGATAATTGGCACAATGTTTTTAGGAAGCAAAAAGATAACTGCAATTTACTATGTGGTTCCATTTTTTGGAGCTGGTTCATTAGGCCTCTTGAAAGCACTGCTAGTTTTATCTACCAGTGCTTTCAAGAGGACAGATACTTCCTCTACATTCAAAGTCTCCTATCTCAGGAAGTAGATCAGCAGGGACGAAAATAGATAACGGTACATAAATGGACAACTGCATATAAAAGGTATTCAATTAAAAGCTGTATTATTATTAGTCAATAAACATGACCATCTGGACTGGCCAAAATCAGGCATTGTCGCTGGTTAGGTTCTTGTACTTTCTGACGTTACTTGGGTGTGTTCAACCACCATGGGGCAGTATTCTGGCCAGTAGTAAAGTACGATATTGATATCTTGTTTTTCCTTATGGAAGAATCACAGCAGTACGCCTTATAATTCAACCAAAGGGGGAATACTATATTGGGGAATTGCAGGGACATTTATAAGACTGGGAACAATAGGGAACAGTCACATTCAAAGTCCCCCTGCTCTAGGTGACTAATCAGGGTGGTGATGGACCAGTGAGTGAGGATTCCGCGCCCGTAGCCCAGAACCTCGTTTGAGGTCCTGTGGTATATGGACCAGCCAACCAGCTCCCTGACCTACGTGCCTAGACTGAGGTATGGCACAATATTTGTCACTAGGGAAGAGTGAAACATTAACCTGCTACGTGAGGTCGACTGTGGGTACTTTTAACCGCACTTTATTGTTGGCCACCCTCACATGTGGCAACATGGAACAGATAACTTGGGTGTCTATAGTTCGTTTACGGGAAGCTCGCCCCTGGTTACCTCAATCTTGACATTATTATTTTACATTGTAAAACATTTTGTCCACTTGTAAGTTTAATTCTTCAAAAGAGTATATTTTAAATAGGAATACAGTTGTAATTTAAGTCAAATGTTGTGAGACTACCCATTACATTTTTTAACTGTTGAAACAGTCGTAAATGTACGTATGCAGTTTATCATCTGTCTATTTCAGTAACAACTGAGTTGTAAGTTTAAAGGGATAAGTAAGACAACAGTTTTTTTCAAACATTTAAAAAAAGCATGTTTTAAACATTACAAAAGTTTTTTTTTTGCATGAAATATTATATTAAAAAAAATAGTATACAAGATGAAATCGAAATTTGCATCAATGATAATTTTGGTACATAGGCAGATGTAAAAAATGTATAATAGAAAAATAAACTTGAAGATAATGGTAGACTGGAGTTTGTATTTCACCACAACATTGATTGAGGGACCTAAGAGTGTTAAAATGAGTATGGACAAAATCCTATAACCATATATCCCTTAATCCCTTAAATTATAACAAGGGGAGCACTGCCAAGCAAGACTCTTGCCATTAGCCCGCTCCTTACCAACGCATTTTATACAATAATTTATTCAGCTATGTAGGCAACTGCTTAGTTCTCTTGGACTACAACAAGATCCAATAAATCAGTACTTCAGGAAATCAAGACACTTTAATACGTAAAGGAAGGTTAAGCCTCTCGAAAGCTCGTCATTATAAATAAGACGTTTGTCCAATACAAAAGGTATCAAATTATATTGCAATACTCATTATTAATCTATATATATATATATATATGGATTAATAATTACTAAATTACTAGATTACTGGACATTCATGGCTGCTTCACTCTTCAATTACTATAAATATATATATATATACACATAACCAAAGAAATGTATGATTGGAGATATATAGTCTTATTCAATTGCGATTTGGCCAAAGCACATAGCATATTTTTTTTACAGAAGTTTTTAGTTAATGAACTTCTATCCACAAGCAAGGTCTTCACTAACTAAAAACTTCTGTAAAAAAAAATATGCAATGTGCTTATATACAGCTATATTCAATTGGCCAAATTGCAATTGAATGAGGCCCATAGAGAGGGGAAGGAGGAGCAGCAAGTGGGGTGTGGGGGGTAACACAAATCTAAATGGCATAGAGCAGCATAAAACCGAAATACGCTCATGACCATATTACAAATATCAGATTACATTGTCATTTTGAGACTAGGAATAAGGATAAGTATGTTTTGAATATGAACTTCTTGAAAGAAATCTATTTAGTTCTCAATGGGTATAAAGTGTACAAGACCCTCCTAAAACAAATTCAATGCCAAATAATATATATAATTATCTGTAAACGGTCATAGAGAAAACATTCTATAGCCTGCTCCCGCACCCCTACATTTACACCCTGCACCCCCTGTTTTAAATACTCTCAAACAGAAGACGCTATTGTCAGTAGATGGGAGATAAGGTTCTGTGTCTTTGCACACTTACCGGCCTGCCTGCAGGGAAGTCTAATGAGAAACTAATAGGATTTTAATGGAATTTTTTTAACAGGAAAAAAGAGGTAACAAGTGCCTTCTAATTGTAACTATTCTCAGTGTGCATGTCAAGGTCCTCATCACAGTCGTCACTCCAGATATCCCTATATCTGTTTATATAAACACCCTTTCTTTTCCATTTAACAGTAACCGTTTCAATGATGAGGAAGACACGAGTGGACAATGGCCCAAACTCACCAAGCTGTGCAGAGATTGTGATGACTGTATTTCATAGGACAATTGCTATTCCTTGTGAATTTCTTCAACTACTTAAATTGACATGGAAATATTGTTTTTCTTTGTTGCATCAGAAATAGGGTATTTGATAATGTGTCATAGTGTGTTTTTCTTTTCAAATGAAGCCTTCATATTTTTAGATTTTTGGGGGCTTGCCCTCTGTCAGCCAATGAGATCTACACACTAACGTACGCTCTCTGCATTTCCTGTTAGTTTGAAGGAAGTTTATACAGGTTTTGTTTAATATTGTTTCACGCAAAATACAACTTTTGTCATGTTTAAAACATGCTTTTGTAAATGCATGAAAAAGACGGGTGTGTTCCATATCCCTTTAATCCTTCCTTAAAGCATTAACAATGTAAGCCGTGAATATACAAGCATTTGTAAAGAAAATTGTATATAGGGGCATCCATGTTTTTTCTCTTCAGCAGTATTTCCTAGCTTAGAGTCTGAGGGGTGTGCACTATTGTTTTTTGTTGTTATTTAATAGTGGTGGGAGTTGCATTTGTGATTTCAGCTTTGTTTTTTGGACCCCCCACCCCCATACTCAGATGCAATAACTTACATTACAAACTGCAAATCCTTCTTATTATGCTCTGCACTCAAGCACTCATCTAGAAAATAACAACCATGTCAGTCCCTGGAAACTAAAAAAGGACCCTATTAAATTCCCGTAACGTGTAAAACCGTAGCTCATAACTTAGCCCGCAAGACTTACTGCTATTAAATTAGACCCGTGAAACAACTCGTCAATGACTTGGGGGTAAGGGCGAGAAGGATACGGGACGTGGAAGTTTGTACTGCACGCCCGCAATATCTTTGATTTGGGTGACCCTACATGGTATAGCTCACAGCTTCATTAACCATGACAAGATAGTGATCCAGAAGGGGTATAGAAACCATACAATATATACAAATATTTAAAATAGTCCAAGAGGGATATATCTTCCAGTAAAAATATTAATAGGTGAAAAATAGGTAATTATTTGAAGTTGAAGGATGGAAGATTTAGGGGTTAAGCGCAAAAGTACTATGTACACAAAGGATAATAAATAAAGTGGATTTAAATCATGTCTGGGGTAAGCATAAAGTCACCCTTATGGTTTACTCTTTAGGCATTTTTGTTGTTTGTTTTATTTAACTAAGCTACTTAATTATATACTCATCAATATAATTGCCATGTAGAATGTACACTTCACTCACTTCTAAGACGTCCCTTTTCAACCTTCTGGGACCTTCTCCTGTCTCACAGAACACTCTCATGCTTCACAGCTGTGACCTAAAGCCACAACCACAGGGAGGGGCTTTATAACACCGGTGTCTCACAATGCTCTAGTGCAACCAGATGCTGTGCTTTGTGTCTGAGCATCATGAGACACTAACAGACTCTGGGAGCTTGTTAGAAGTAAGTGAAGTGAAAACTTTATTTGAAAATTACATTCCTGTCTTAAAGAAGTTCACTTAAAAATGAGCAACAAATCTTTATAATTTAAAAAATAGTAATACAGCCTTTAATGTATTACTGTTTTATGCAGTTATGCTCCTATTCTTGTTTCTGGAGGGAATGGACTTTGAATGCAGAGAAGAAGCTCTATCTGAAAAAATAGGAATGAGGCAATTTCAACTGCCAGTGCTCTAATAAGAACTAATACAAAGCTCACCAGTTTACAAGGACACAACAACGAAGGAGCCTGCAAGATACAAGCTCAGTACAACAAATGCAGTAAATAAAAATTGCATATAAAAGTGAAAAATGTAAAGGCTGCAATTATTTATTTACTTTCTAGAAACAGTTGTTCATTATCAAGTTCAGTTATTCAAAATATTGTATTGAATAACTTGACCAAACTTTTTAATTAAATAGAACAGGCAGAATAGATGGGCTTTCTGTTGTTTATTAGATATTAACTCTATGTATATGTCTTTATGGTTCTAAGGGCCTCATTCAAATGCGATTTGGCCAATTGAATAGGGCTCTTTATAAGCACATAGCATACATTTGTTTACAGAAGTTTTTAGTTAGTGAAGATCTTGCTTTTGGATAGAAGTTCACTAACTTAAAACGTCTGTAAAAAAAATATGCTATGTGCTTATAAAGAGCAATATTCAATTGGCCAAATCGCATTTGAATGAGGCCCTAAGTATGGTTTGTGAAATATGTAATAAACTAACAGCAACACAAAACAATAAATCTAAGTATATAGAGTGAATTCAGTATCGCTTTAAAGGTTGACCTGAAATCTCGAGAATACAGCATTGTCTGCCTGTATTGTAATGCACAAAATATAGAGCCATAAAACTCCATTCCCAATACACTTGTCAGTAATATATATGAAAATGCCCTAGATTGACACAAAGTGCGTCCTTTCCAAATCAGGAGCATGGAGATATGTAAAAGAAGCAGACAATGCCTCCTGGCTTGTCTGATTTCTTTTGTCAAACACTACTATCTTTAGGACGTTATTCAGATTTTAATTAGTTTTTATGCTTGGGGCTTCCCAAAAGCAAATGCAGTCAGCAGAGACTAAATCTATCATTATACATTTTGTCACATTTAGTTTATATATACTTTAAAGTCACAGCTTCACTAAAATTGCTGTATAATCTAAAATAATATCAAATAAAATTAAAATCTCTACTTGTTGAGCCTCAGATTTGCAATAGTGTAGACGTGCCATTACATGACTCAGACATAAGTATAAAGCTACATAGGAAAAAATGAGGACATGATCATGTGGTCTGGCAATAATTAAGCAAGCCCGTAAGTAATATTTTAGACAGAGCCAATAGTAAATAAGACATCATGATGTCAGCAAAACATGGAGGTTACAATTAACTTGCAATTGTAGGCTAATCATTAATACAAGCAAGTAAGTAAGCCGATCGGGTTGCACTCAAGCAATCTTGAAATACATTAAAGCATCTGTTTGTGGGTTCGATGATATGTATTAAACCCATAATTTCCAGGATCAGTATAAAACGGAAATTAAAGTAAAAAAAATAAATGATTACAGATTTGCGAGTTTGAGAATGTTGTGCAATTAATTTGAATGCCTTTCATTGCTTTCACAGTATTTTTAAGTACAGTAGTGTGTGTTTATTTGCTGCTGCAGTTATACGAACAGGTGTTTAACTGACTTGGGAGTCCAATCTAGTTTTTTTAAACATTTGCAATTTACGAATCAGTTGAATCTTTGTAATTGGATATCGATTTTGTGTCTTTAGCACTGATAACATTTGCAGGCTTGGTAAATGAATGGAGTATATAGGACGGAGTTACGATTTTGACAAACCCACAGTGATTTTGAGCCTGTAACTTGCAATTGGAATGCGAGTTGCTAAAAGTAGCCAATAGAATATTAGTAACATTTACGGGCTACGTTACAGGCTTATGTAATTGCTATTTGGGCAATTGCATAGGGCTCATTGTGAGCAACTGCGACCCATTGAGATGAGGGCATTTTATTGACTTTTTAAAGTACAACTGTAATGCCCTACCATCATGAGCTAAATATTTTATTGGCTTCTTAAAGTACTACTGTAATGCCCTACCAACTTGAGCTAGATGTTTTATCTAGGCACTAATCATAAATATAATTTACATTCCAGTGATTTAAAAAAGCAACACTCAACAATAAACTTACTTTCAAAGTTCAGACAGTAGATACTGTGAAAGATGAAATGTGGGATAATCCTATAAAACAGTCTGCTTCCTATTCTATTGTCATTAAAAGCATTTCTGAGTCTTATTCTATTGTCATTAAAAGCATTTCTGAGTCTTATTCTATTGGCATTAAAAGTATTTCTGAGACATGTTTCTCACAAAAAGCGGTTTTAGTTATCTAACACATTAAAATGATTTCATTCATTATTTCATGTGCATAAAATTGTTGGCACATTTTCTATATGCTTTCAAAACGAAAACGTTTTTTTTTTCTTCAAGTTGAAGCCTTGAAGTCTTTTAAGGTCTGTAACTGAGCTAATATTTTTTTCCAATTCAAGCACTTGAGGGCTAAGTAGCTACAGGTAAGTTGTTAAAATAATTGAACCACTTATTGACTTGTTTTAAAACAAGATACTGACATAGTAGAGGCCCTCAAGGACAGCGGTTGGACAACAATGTCCTGGATAGTATCACCTAACACCCAAAAACCTGGCTTTAGGTCACAGCTGTGCAAGATGACACCTCTCATGAGAGCAAACATGAAGAAAGTGGGAGGCTCCAGAATCTATTACTCTGGGAGCTTCTTGGAAGTGAAGGGTACATTTTGTAACATAATTACATTGAGATGGGGAACATTAATTAATAAACCTAGTTAAAATATTCATATAAAATAAAAATAATGCTAAAGGAAAGCATAGAGAGATATTTAGAACCTTTATGTTGAGTCTTTCTTAACGGCAGCTTGATCCTGACTACCGGCCTCATTCAATTTAGCAATTGTAAGTTACTGTAGCCCATAATGGAGCACATAAGTTATTTAGCTATTAAATTGGCGTTTTTTTTGTGAGCCGCAAACGGGCTACGTTTAAGGGATTGAAAGCCTTGCGGTTGTTAAAAAGGAATTTACAGCCCATCTAAGCAAGAGTTACGATAACTAAAATCGCAAATCGCTATTCAATTGCTACAATTCCCCAACCACACAAAAGTATTCATACTGGTAAACGGCAAATGTAGAAGAAAATCCTATTAGTACTAGAGGACCCGCAAGGGTGTTAAAGACATATCCGTAGCACTGTAAAAGCAAATAAAAAATCAATATTGCACTTTAAATTAAGGGAAAAGCGATGATAGACATTAGAATTAATTGCACAACAGTCTAAAGCTCGCAAATCAGCAACCAAAAATCTTTTTTTTTTTTTATATTTCATTTCAGGTTTAGATCGAACTTAGGAATCAATGAGTTAATACGTATCAGGCCACCCACATGGACTAGAACAGTATTGGCAATTTATTTTTATCATTTTGTATTTTGCGGGTTTGCGAGTCCCAACGCATATTGGACCTCTAAACACTAATTGATTGACTTGTAACCTCCATCTTATACTGCCATAATGATGGTGGTCTTCTTTTCTATTGGCTGTTTCGAAATAGGTGGGTACAGCCTTGCTTAATTGATCATGTCCCCACCCTTAACTGCTAGGTACGAGTGCGCGGTTTATGCTTTCGTCTCCTAACTTACGGGCTTGTTCAATTGAATAGCACTAGAATGGTAGCAGACTGCGGGCCCTCAGCAAGGCTTGAAGACATACGGCCTGTGTACCGTGAAATGCGGTCAAATTAAATGAGGCTCATAATGTTTTTTGTCTATTAGTTTCTACAAATAAGCTTACAATGACCTCAATTGACTTTAATTAATTGAATAACAAGTGTTAATTGCAATTCCAGTAGTGGAATTTCACTCTTTTAATAACACTTTAGCATAAAATCAAAGGTGTAAAATACCTGTTTCATATTATCTATAGTATGCTTTATAAATAAGTATTTCAATCATTCATTTAATGGGATTGATTGGGTTTTTTGTTTCTTAGCAAAAACATATTATTTTAACTTTCTGTTACCATTTAACTTCTTTTTAAAGAGGGCTTGGCAAAAAGATCCTTCATTTGACGGAGACTTTAAATAAACACACGTTACTTATCCACCATCTAAAATGTAATATAGATTTAAATAAATAAATATCCATGCAAAGGGGCTCTGTAGGGTCTTTCAATTATATTTACTTATCTGGAGTTGGAGAAGTGAGAATTCTGTAATAAGAGCACATTTATGTCACAATTCTTATTTTTCACTTTAAAGCAAGACTTGATGGCTATAATTGTATTTTATTTTAAATAAAAACATTTTTTTTAAATTGTCTTTGACTTTATCGGCTCATTTACTGGTGAAAAGAAGATTATTAGACATCTTTTAAAATCAGTAAGGTCTTGCATTTTAATTATATTTTTTAAGTGGGGAACAAAATCAATTTCCAAAAGCCATGAACTATTCAGTAAAATTAAAACTTGAGCATACATTATCTTGTTATTTATATGGAATTCCATCATAACAATTTTGGTAATTTCTGTTAACACATTAACATTTTAAAACCTGACAATACATGGTTCCAAACCACCAGAAGACCCACAAATGTTAATGATGAAATTTGCATTTATAATATTAAATCTGAATTATTTTGGCAAAGCCTAGAAAATAAGTCAAACTGTTACACAGAGATTTTTTTTTATCCTTTAATCTATTTTTAAATGCCCGGTTTGTAGTACATAATGCAGTTTATGTTGGCATATCATTTTTTTCCCAGTTTTTTTTCTTTGTTCACTTTAATATGAATATTTCAGACATCTTGACTTGTACGGAAAAATCAGAAACACTCCAAGGGCCAATGCACTTACCATACCGTCTGCTAGTCCGCCATGCCCTGACAGCATAATGAAGAACCCCATCCATCCAGACCAGGAACCAGCTTATGCAAAATCCCAACAAGAGTCCCAGCATCAGGTCAATCTCCTGCTTGGTTACATTGTCAGTGACAAAGTAATTCTCTGTGGAGTCCACTACCGACTGGTCTCCGTCGTATGGGATAACATAATGTACGTGATACCTGAGGCAAGAGACAGAAAAGGGATAAAAGTGAAGAGGGAAGACAGATCGATGAAAAAAACAGAAAACTATGCAGGCTGATGGGTTAAAACCTACTCTCCATGTCTTGTACTTTTGTTACTGGGTTACGTGAAAAACGTATTTTTCTCATGGATATACAAACCAATTCGTCACATTAGAATATTATAATGCAAAAAAACATGAAGAGTAAACTTTAACCTATCAGTATGATGATGACCGGTTTGGCAACTCATTAACTTGGAACATTCATTAAGTCATGCAAGTACGGAGGCTGAAGTGTGATGCACTGGGAAGTGAGGGGTATCACTGTTTTTTGGAAAATCTCAAAATACTCAATTTGATAGGTCTACTTTTAAAGGACCACTGTAGGCAAGATTTTTTTTTTTTTTAAACCATGTTGATTGTGTACACAGCATGCCAACAAATGAGAATTGAATTGACTGAGAGATAGGAATTGTAGGGAGAAATTATTTCCCTGTTCTGTAGTAGATTTTACCTAAAGTGCGATTACATATCTCCTATAAGAGTCACTGAACATCCTACCTTTTCTCCAGAGGCTATGTGATTGCTCCCGCAAGAGCAGGTAAAATCCTTATGAAACACTTACAAGACACTTAAAGAGCTACAGTACCACCAACAAAATAGCCCAAAGCAGCATTTTTCTGGATTCTATGAAATTAAATGTGAGTCTACGCATCCTAAAACACAAGGTACATCTTTCTAATGGTCAATCCGGCCCAATACAACAATACAAAAAAATAATCAAATAACTGTCAATTACGCCATTAAACACCCAAATAATGTTTAGTCACACCCCATTAAAACAAAGCCCCAGGGATATACACCAATCCGCCTCAACAATTTTCCTGTTTTAGCATCCAGTGTGTATTCCCATAATACCATGCAATAAGTGGGAAATTAATATAACATTTGATGTGTGCAAACTGCAATGTTCAGGTGCAATATTAGGGAATCTCAATGTGTTGTCAACATTTGAGTGGCAAATACATATCCCCATTAAATTCCAAGCCCATAGCGGCAACGTAAGACCCACAACGGATGGGGGCTTGAAATTTGGCCGAGTTATAGAGCTATTAAATTAGACCATGGCGCAAGTTACGGGCTACGGTTTTACACATCCAGGGAATTTAATAGGGCTGATAGTCATGTTGCAGTCTTGACTGATGTTCTTTAACTTTACCGAGATTGCTACGTGGCTTTATTGCTTTGTATCAGCTGCTTGTGTAACACATAAGCACTCACAAGCTATTCCCCTTATGTGACAAATCCCCCTGGCTACGTATCAGTAAGGTCTTACGAGATATAGACTGTAATAGGTACATATATTCTCTCATAAGAGCTCCCATAGCTATGAGTCAGCGTTGGGGAGTTCTTGCAAGAGCCATGTAATTGATCCCACAGTTGCTAATCTTCTTATTTGTTGCATGCTTCACAAACATGAGAAGTTTTCCTATACTACAGTGGTCCTTTAATGATATACCGCCTCACCGAACAATACATCTGTGTTTTAGAATCCACATTCATCTTGGTTACTAGGATACTACCATCTGTGGGTTCTCACATATAACAACTCCTTATGTCTGTTTTTCTATAAAACCCACCAGGCTCCATTTAGCAGGAGAATAAACTAGGTCACAGGCTGCTAACCTGGAAACTCAGATATTTCATAAAACTAGACAAGACACTGAGTCAGTACATGTATGAACCGTGCTTCTTGTAAAATATGATTACTCATCATACCTTGGGAATATGTAGCACTACAGAAATTATTATACTTTTTTTTTATATTTAGGTAAAATTCAGACAGATTGCTCAAGCTGCTCCAACAATTAGTAAATTCAAGAATGTGTGTCCCATTATGACCACACGATGTATACAAGTCATAGTACTATGATTAATCAATGGCCGATGTAGACAAAGCCATCTAAAGTGGTTCTTAAAGACATGATCAGTCTCTTAGTGACAGCCACTTTTACCTTTAAATGTCTGACTGTCAACTGACTTAAAGCAGGCGAACATTAGAAGGTATATTAAACATAATGATAAAATGGCATAAATGGTGATGTTTTCAATGCAGTTATTTAGATTGTAGTTTGGTATAAACTTGGAACATAATACAAACACAGCAAATTGCTGATAAAGAGCAATTATAAATTTAGCATTTATAAATTCAAATTTAATGATAGATGATCACCACTGACCGCCAGTTTATATATTGTTACCAATCCTGCATAGCATAACCTGTCGTTGAGCCTCATTCAATTGAGCAATTGTAAGTTACAGTAGCCCGTAATGGAGACCATAAGTTAATTGGCTATTCAATTGGCGTTTTTTTTGCGAGCCGCAAATGGGCTACGTGTTACGGGCTTGAAATCCTTGCGGTTGTTACAACCGTAATTTACACCCCATCTAAGCCTATGATCTTTCACGTCCGCAACAGTTACAATCGAAAATCACTATTCAATTGCTGCATTTCCTCAAGCCTGCAAATGTTTTCACACCCGGAAACGGCAAATGTAGAAGAATATCATACAAGTACTAGAGAGGACCTGCAAAGGGGTCAAAGATATATGCGTAGCACTATAAAAGCAAATAAAAAATCAATACTGCACTGTAAATGAGGGGAAAAGCTTGCACATCAGCAATAAAAATAATTTTATTTTATGTTTCATTTCGGGGTTATATTGATCTCGGGAATCAATGAGTTAATACATATGAGGCCACCCACGGACTGGAACAGTATTGGCATTCATTTTTATTATTTTGTGTTTTGCAGTTTTACATAGTTACATAGTTACATAGTAATTGAGGTTGAAAGACTTTTAGCCCATCAAGTTCAACCTTTTAAGATCTCTTCTGATCTGCAATATGCGGATTAGTTGTTAATTGATCCAGAGGAAGGCAAACAAAAAACCCCAGTGAAACTTTGCCAATCGTCTCAAAAGGGAAATAAAATGTATTCCTTCCTGAGATACTGGCGATCGGATTCCTCCCTGGATTAATACTCCCTCTCTACTTACCAGTATAACCCTGAATACAATTTTTAATAAAAAATATATCCAATCCCTATTGAATCCCTATCTATCAAATGCGCTGTCACCATCTCCCTTGGTAGAGAATTCCACGGATTAACCACCCTTACTGTGAAGAACCCTTTTCTTTCTTTTAGGTGGATTTATTTCTAATTAAAAAGGGAATTCAGGGTTATCATGGATAATTATTGATCCAGGGAGAAATCCGATCGCCAGTATCTGGGGTCAGGAAGGATTTTTTTTTCTCCCTTTGAGACGACTGGCTATTTGGTTTTTTTTTTTCTCTTTGCCTTCCTCTGGATTAATAACTAAAAAAAAAAAAATGTAAATAATTGATTAATAATAAATTAACAACTAAGTAATTAATATTTAATCTGCATATTGCATATCAGAGGAGATCTTAAAAGGTTGAACTTGATGGACTGAGAGTCTTTTTTCAACCTTAATTACTAAGGCCCTCATTCAATTGCTATTTTGGCCAATTGAATATGGCTCTAAATAAGCACATAATATATATTTTTTAAAGAAGTTTTTGGTTAGTGAAAAACGTGCTTTTGGATAGATGCTTAATAACTAAAAACTTCTTTAAAAAATATATGTGATTTGCTTATTTAGACCCCTATTCAATTTGCAACATTGCAATTGAATGAGGGCCTATGTAACTATGTAACTATGAATCTTTTTAGTTCTAACCTCAAAGGATGTCCTCTTGTCAGTTGAAAACCTCTTGGCAGAAAAAGCTCCCTTGACAATTTTTTATAATTTTTTTTATGAATGAGGACGTTCTAGGTATTTGTATACTGGCAGAATTATATCTGCCTCCCTTGCTTCTATACCCTTCTTAATACATGGTAATAGTTTATTTTCCTTTGCAGCTGCTGCTTGGCATTGAGAACTGTTACGTAGGTGGTTGTCCACAAGCACTCCCAAATCCCTTTCAATATCTGATACCCCTAGATTTGCTTCAATAAGTTTATAGATTGCATGGTTATTTTTCCTTCCCAGATGCATAACCTCACATTCATTCGTATTAAATCTAATCTGCCATTTAATTGCCCATTTTTCTTATTTATGCAAATCCCTTTGGAGGGAAAGTACATAATTTTATGATTTAATTACCTTGCACAACGTCATATCATCAGCAAACTTTCCAATCCTAGTTCTAAGTCGTTAATAAATATGTTAAAAAGGAGAGGACCTAATACTGAGCCCTGAGGAACCCCAATTACCGCATTAGTCCAATCCGAGTATGTTCCATTTACAACAACCGTTTGTTTCCTGTCTTTTAGCCAGCTCTCTATGCATATGCACATATTTACTGCGATTTCTGTATCCCTTAGTTTGCACAATAGTCTTCCATGTGGCACTGTATCAAAAGCCTTTGAAAAATCTAAAAAGACTACATCCACTGAGTTGCCTTAATCCAAGTTCCTACTAACCTCCTCATAGAAACTAATTAGATTTGTTTGACATGACCTATCCCTCATAAATCCATGTTGGTGCCTACTTATAATGCTGTTTGAATAGACATACTGTTATTTATTATCCCTTATTAACCCTTCTAAAAGCTTTCCCACTATAGAAGTGAGGCTTACAGGTCTATAATGCCCCAGATTTGCTCTTGCCCCCTTTTTAAATATAGGTATCACCTCCACTTTTCTCCAGTCATCTGGTAAGTGACCCAGTGTTGAGTGAATCTTGAAAAATTAGATACAATGGTTTGGCTATTACAGAACCCAGTTACCTCAGCACCCTTGGATGTATTCCATAAGGACCCGGGGCTTTATTGATATTTATTTTTTCCAACCTCTTTTGGGTTTCTTCCTGCTTTAACCAATTATTTGGTGAAGGTAGTGTAGTCGCATTATGGTGCAGTGTCCCAACCACTGGTACCTCCCTTGTGTATACAGAAGAAAATAACATATATCACTAATTGTCAGGTGGGCTGTGTCACATTGTAATGTTCCTAAAGCTTCCTTCCTCGCCTTCTTCCCATTTATATACTTAAAAATTATTTTAGGGTTAGTCTTACTCTCTTTTGCAACTATGTTTTCATTTTCTATTTTAGCCAGTCTAATAGCGCTTTTGCAAGCCTTGTTGATTTCCTTGTATTCCTGTAAAGCAGTCTCTGTCCTCTCTTGTTTGTATAATTTAAATAACTGTTTTTTACGCCGTGTCTTGATCTTTAAATCATTGTTAAGCCACTTTGGATGATATTTACTCCTTTTACTTTTATTCCCACATGGTATATGCCGATGTGTATGTATATTTAGTACGGATTTAAATGTTGTCCATTTATGTTCAGTTTTTACCTGCCAGTTCTCTGTCCCAGTCTATACTTTGTATTGCTGCCTTGAGTTTTTGTTGCCCTTACAGTTTTTTTTTAATTCAATCTCAAATGAGACTGTGTTGTGATCACTGTTTTCCACGGTTGCCCTATTCCAACATTTGATATCATATCAATATTATTTGTGATGACTAAATCCAAGATGGCCTAATTTCTAGTAGGCTCTTGTATAACCTGGGCCAGATAATGATCCCTGAGTGTACTCAAGAACCTTCTCCCTTTACCCGTACTGCTGGTCTCATGTATCCAGTTTATTTCAGGATAGTTAAAATCTCCCATTATTAGAACTTGCCCATGATTAGCTGCATTTCCTAACTGTAACAATAATTGTATTTCCTCACTTTCAATTATATTTGGAATATCGGACCTACAAACGTTAATTGATTGACATGTATCCTCCATGTTTTACTGACCTAATGATAACGGTCTCATTTTCTACTGGCTGTTTCTAAATGGGTAGTTATGGCCATGTTTAATTGATCATGTTCCTGCCCTGAAATGCATGGTTTACGGTTTTGGCTTTCGCCTGTAACTTGCGGGTTTGTTCAGTTGAATAGCACCGGAATTGAAGCAGACTGCGAGCCCGCAGCAGGCCTGCAGACATATGGCCTATATACCACGAGATACGGGCTTCGACTTGAATGAGGCTCCTTGTCTTTTAGCTCTGTGTAATGGGACTAAGATGTTCTGCGGTTCTGTTTCCCCAACTGGTAACTTTAAATTAGCAGATTGGTTTATTCTAGTCCCAAGTGAGCACCTCAAGCTACTAGTTTGTGATGCGCTGTAACCAAACTGTCAGAGTCGCCCCTATATAGCATGTCCCATCAATCTCCAATATGGATAGCTATAAAGCACACATCTCTATCTGACAGCAGACTGTACTCAGTAGGATGTATATTTTCCATCAAACGTTTCCCTTAATGGTGGTTCCATCCTGTACTTGAAAACTTGAAGCACCACAGTGAAATCTTTACTAAGAAACTTACAAGTGTTCAACTAACAAGAAAGTAATGCACCATACTGCCATGAAGCTGAAATGTGCCATTCTCTTAAAACTGACAAACTAATATCAGTGTTGCTTAGAAGGAAATTACTGAAAAGTCTGATTAATAGAAAGTTGTAGTGACAGACTAAGGGCCTCATTCTATTAGCGGCCGCAGCCGTTGCGGGGACGCAAGGACCGGCCGCAAGCTATTCTGCTATTCTATTCCCTTACGGCCGGAGGCTCCGGCAGGCTTGCGGCCGGTGCCTTGCTATCTCTTGCGGCAGCTCGCGCCAGAGGAAAGCCTTTGATCTAAAACGGCCGCAAGAGTTTTGCAATTCAATTCCTCCGGGAAACCTCTCTGCAAGGCTAAAAACGAGCCGCAGCTTACTTGCAGGAAAGAGGTCCCGCTAGCACCAATTAAGCACATAAAACAGCTCAAATAAAGCCATCCTGCACTTTGAGAAGACTATAAAGGGATTTTAGGTGTTAGAAAAAATAGCACATAATTATCCTGTACTTAAATCCGTAAAATATTTAATTTTTAATATCCGTAAAATATCCATGTAAAAAGTCCAGAGTGCTTGGAGCACCTCAGACCCGCCCACGCCGCAGCCGGAAAATAAACAGTTAATTTGAACTCGGGTTTGGGCTGATGTGCAAGCTTGAGAGTGGGTTCCTTTTAATCCTCATGTCCCCCAATATGATCCCTAGCATTTACAGAGCTGTACAGTGCAGGCTTGAATTTATTTTTGAGTTTTTATATTTCACAGATTACGGCCGGTTCCAAGATATGCGGCCGGCCGTAAAAGGAGATCCTTGCGGGGCCGTATAATAGAATCGCGAGTTAACTGAACCCCCGCAAGGAATCGCAGCCTTACGGCCGATTTACGGCCGATAATAGAATGAGGCCCATATACAATAAAGGAATTCTACAATTCCTGTGATAAATATAAGGTCTCGGGAGAATGAATCAAGCCAAAACTATCTAGGTAGACCAAACTTTAAGACCGACTGATTCTGATCTACATCAAAATGTACATTTCAATATTTAGACTATCAGCCATATTAGAAGTTTATCTAGTAAAGAGGCATCTGAGCAGAGATATTATTAATACAATGTAATCTATCCAGGGTCATGATTGGACATTGTCTACCAACGTTTTCAGAATGTGCATGCAAATGACAATATGGCTCTTGTTGAATAATAATAATAAAATAAAGAGCAAATAGATATTGACACGCTTTTCTTAGTAAGGAAAATTATTGACTACAATATTTGATAAGTAGAGGATAAATATGGTATAATTTGAAGCTATGAAGTGATTTCCGAACTGAATGTTCTAAACATTTGTTTTCTTGCAGTACATACTGAGGTTTACAATTTCTACCTATCAATCAGACTTTACGATCCACCCATTAAGGAAAAAAATGTAATATAATAACATAAAATATAATTTTATTATATAATTATGTATACTGTTGCTGTGTCTATTCTAAAACTGCCTACATATATATAAGCACATATCTGTATATATATATATATATATATATATATATATATATATATATATATATATAACAAAAAATTGTAAGCACATCTGTAAGTTAAAAAAACGTATTACTCGCTCAAGTTTCCCAAAAATACAGTCATTGTTCTGCACTTTGAGCCACTGCGCGGGGACATGCAAATGAGAAGACAATGTATCTTGCTGTTAAATCCAAAATTGCCATTTTATACATGGCTCCTTTAAATACATATGCTCACTGTACCACACAGCTTTTAAGCAAAGTGAAAGGATTGGATTTTGTACAAACCAAGAACCACTCACAGACTGTACTGTTTCAAGCTTAATGGCTATCATCAGTGTGAGGTTGGTTCTGGGCTGTGTATTAGATTTTGTTGGACAGCCATTTAGTGTATAGTGAGCAAAGGAGCAAGGGAAGCCCTCCGCCGTACACAGTTCAGATACCTTGTCCTTTCATTTGCATGTCCCCACCAAATGCTCAAAGTGCAGTACAATTACTGTACTTTTGGGAAACCTGAGCAAGAAATGCGTTTTTCAACTTGCGACTTGCAGATGGGCTTACAAATGTATTATTTGTTTTCTGTACTCTGTGTGGTTGCTCTTTTGCTCACCATACACTAAATGGTTGTTTTATGTATATATATATATATATATATATATATATATATATATATATATATATATATATATATACATATAGACACGTTTGTGTATAGGGAGATATATTTCTGTGGCTCTGACACAGCAGCTCGTGGCTTCTCTTGCCTGAAAATGTGTTGACCTAGACCTTGATTTTTTTTGCCTAGGAAGAAATACACCACCTTATCTTTTAAGAAACTTATAAATGGACAACAGCTATGTGAAAAAAAGGTTTAAAAGATTTTACCTTCAGCAAAGAAAAGGTCTTTTTCACATAAGGGTTGTCAGATTGTGGAATTCACTACTATAGTACGCTATGGGCCCTATTCTATAGCCCAATTTGTAAATGTATACACACGTAAAATCACTCTTAATATTGCCACGTATTCTATTAGCTACTTGCAATCCGATTACGAGTTCCCCGCCTACGATCACTACAAGCCTGCCAAAGACGCAAAACCGGCCTTAGAATTCCATTGGTTTTAGCACAGCACGAATATTACAAGCTTGAAATAATTACAGTTACACAATCAATATTCTATTAGACCCGTAGCTCTAGCTCACAAATAAAGTCTAAACCGCAACTGAAAAAAGTATCACGTTTCTGTCAAAAACATTACGAGTACTAAATAGGACTCACAAGGGCTTTTTCAAAAACTTATTAAAGCTGTAGCAGCAATTAAACACACAATGCTGTAGGAAGGCATGGAAACACATTAGAATTAATTGCACAACAGTCTCAAACCCACAACCTTCTGTTGGGATTCTCTTTAAATTGACTTTCTTTAATCTCAATTACTTTGAAACATAATACATGACATATATAGTTGTCAGTGTCGGTAACAATTACGATGTTGGTCACACTTTGCAAGCCTCGTGAAGTGAGGCGAGCCATCGACCACGCAGGACTTAGGCTGCAATAAGCGCACAAAGGTGCTCATTGCACTGCTCGCCTCGTGAAGCGAGGTGAGCAATTGAGGCACGCGGGACGTAGGCTAGAAGTTTCATGCAACTTCGAGCCTTGCAAAGCGAGGCAAGCAGTTGAGGCACGCGACTGCGAGGGTCGCAACTGCGAGCCAAGCGCGTAACTCTAAAAACCCGAAAAAAAAACAAAATAATTTAACAAAAATAATAACACACTCACACACAGCACAGGGGGAGAGCCACGAAGCCTGGGAGTGTGGTTGCAAGCAAATTTGAGCCATATTTGGGGGTTATCAGCAATTCTGAAACTGGATGAAGATGAACAACGCCAGGCACACGGGACTTTGAAAATAAAACCAACTGCAATCAACGCGCGCCACGCAAACATTCAGCAGACACACAGAGGAGAAACACACAGGGAAGGGACAGGAGGGAGATGCTGGAAAGAGACACATGGCATTCCCTAGCACAAAACTTGCAGGTTAACCTGCAAAGAGCGGCCTGTAGGTGGGAGGAAATGGTTGCAATAAGCGCCAAAGGCGCTCATTCTGAGACACTCAATGAGCGCTGAAGGTGCTCATCGTGGGGCTCACGATGAACACCACGAGCGGGAGAGGCTTGCAATGAGCGCTGAAGACGCTCATTGAGAGCCCCGCGATGAGCGCCAAAGGTGCTCAGCGTGGGGCTCGTGATGAGTGACGAAGGAGCAAAAGCCTCACATTGTATGGCAAACAACATTGCCAGCCTTACAATTTTAATCCCATCAATTTTGACGGGCAATTTCCTAGTGTTTATAATAGCGCTAAAATTCTATATTTGATGTCCAGTATAAGATTTGCAGTGAACTGGTTAAATAAGAGTGCATGCAAGGATGTGTGTCTAATCTCATTTTATCAGATTGGTCATAAATAAGAATTCCAAGTGCAGACACAGAAATATCTATTTGGTCAGCCTGAGAGAACTATATCAAACAGCTTTTATACATTAACTTCTGTTTGCCTCGGGCTGTAAGATTTCCTATAATTATATGCCATGTCTAAAGGAATACTAATATAACCTCTGTCCCCCAAATTTTTTATTTTGTACCAGGGCCTTCCATTTACTAGCTACTGATAGGGAAACAAGGTAAAAACACCCATAATAATATGTAACTTAACTTTATTTTGTCGTCAGAAAATATATGTTTAACTTTAAAATTAAATGGCCACTATAATGGTCCATTATTAATAGAGTTAAATGATAAAGACCACCTTAGATTAGTCAGAGTAATTTACTAATCCTCTCATCTCATCCGAAATGCAAAAAGGCAGTTTTCTTAGGAATTTAATTAATGCTTCATAAGGATTTTCACTAATTACATTTCTTATTTGCTTACTACAACACTGGCAGCGTTAAACCCTCTATCACCCATCTCAGAACATAAGGAAATGAAGTGGAAAGATCAGTTTGAAAATCATTGAATTGCACAAAACACAGTTCTGGTACCATACTGGAAATACTCAGTTGCTGCACATTAATATAATCAGACTTTGCAAAATGTCACAGACGATCACCAAGCAGAGGAGAAAAACTGCAAGAACACCCAATGTAATACATTCATGAGAATATCATAGTCCTATATATACAGCATGTTTTTTTACTTTATAATGGGATAGATATTTTTGAAAGTAAAATAAATTCAGTTATTACAGGACAATAATACAAAAAATATTGTATTAATAATATATTATGACTATATTATTGTAGGTCTAGAATATTTAATTTGATACATGTTCTTCCATGAATCAAATGGAAAACAATATATATATATATATATATATATATATATATATATATATATATATATATATATATATATATATATATATATATATAATATAACCCCTTCTGGATCACTACCTTGTTACGGTGACGGGGCCTGTGTACTTCAAAGAAGCTGTGAGCAATACCATGTAGGGTCACCCAAGATGGGCAGGTCACAGGAGAGAGGTCAGAAAAATCACAGGAGAAAGATCTGGCAACCCACTCTAGTATCTTTGCCATGCGAACCTTATGGATGAGCACAGGCAGACACAAGATGTGCCTTAACTTATGCATTCCATGGGGTCACTGAGAGTCGGGCACAACTGAACAATCAAGACATATAGAATACAAATATGTATATATATATCACATATATAGTTGTGAGCGTATGGGCCGTTGCTCACGCTTGCAGGCTCGCATAGCGAGCCCGCGGACAAATATATATGTGATGTCTTCATGCCAGCAACTGAGGGCCTCGGGCAAGGGCCTCAGTTGCTGGGATGGATCGCCCCATGCCAGCAACTGAGGCCCTCGCAAAGCGAGGGCCTCGGTTGCTGGCATGAGCGGCCCACATATATCAGTTGTCCGGGGGCACAATGCTCTGCGGGTTGACGCTCTTAACTCCTCCCCCGTCGCTAGCAACTCCTCCCCCGTCGCTCTCAACTCCTCCCCGTCGCTCTCGACTCCTACCCAGGCTGCTCTCGACTCCTCCCCAGGCTGCTCTCGACTCCTCCCCCGGCTGCTCTCAACTCCTCCCCCGGCTCTCACAGATAGAGAGACACAGGAGGGACACAGATAGAGAGAGACAGGAGGGAGAGAGACATGAGGGACACACAGAGAGAGAGAGACATGAGGGACACAGTCAGAGAGAGAGACATGAGGGACAGAGAGAGAGAGATAGAGACATGAGGGACACAGAGAGAGAGAGAGAGGAGGGACACAGAGAGAGAGAGACAGGAGGGGCAGAGAGAGAGAGAGAGAGAGACAGAAGGGACACAGAGAGAGAGAGAGAGAGAGACAGGAGGGACAGAGAGAGAGAGACAGAAGGGACAGAGAGAGAGAGAGAGACAGGAGGGACAGAGAGAGAGAGAGAGACAGGAGGGACACAGAGGGAGAGAGACAGGAGGGACAGAGAGAGAGAGAGACAGGAGGGACACAGAGAGAGAGAGAGAGACAGGAGGGACAGAGAGAGAGAGAGACAGGAGGGACACAGAGAGAGAGACAGGAGGGACACAGAGAGAGAGACAGGAGGGACAGAGACAGAGAGAGACAGGAGGAACAAAGACAGAGACAGACAGGAGGGACAGAGACAGAGAGAGACAGTAGAGACACAGAGAGAGAGACAGCAGGGACAGAGCAAGGGACAGAGAGAGGGAGAGAGGGACAGAGAGACAGGAGGGATTGAAAGAGAGAGAGAGACAGGGAAGAGGGACAGAGAGACAGACAGGAATGAGGGACAGACAGAGAGAGAGAGACAGACAGGAAGGAGGGACAGAGAACAGGAGGGAGGGACAGAGATATAGACAGGAAGGATGGACAGGGCGAAAGATACACAGGAAGGAGCAACAGAGAGAGAGACTGACAGGAGGAAGGGACAGAGAGACAGACAGGAAGGAGTGACAGACAGAGATGTGAAGAAAAGTGAAGTGGAAGAGACTGGAGGGAAAGAGGGGTGGAAGAGACAAGGGAATGGAGAGCAGGGTGGAAGAGACAAGGGAAGGAAGAGGGGGGAAGAGAAACGGGAGGGAGAGGGGTGGAAGAGACACAGGAAAGGGAGATGGGGGGAAGAGGAGGGAAAAGAAACTGGAAGGAGAGGGAGGGAAAAGAAACTGGAGGGAGAGGGAGGGAAAAGAAACTGGAGGGAGAGGGAGGGAAAAGAAACAGGAGGGAGAGTGAGGGAAAAGAAACGGGAGGGAGAGGAAGGGAAAAGAAACGGGAGGGAGAGGGAGGGAAAAGAAACGGGGGGAAGAGACACCGGGGAGGGAGAGAGGGGAAAGGGGACACAGTGGAGTGAGAGAGGGGAGGGAGAGAGGGAAAAGGGGACACATGGAAGGGATAGAGGGGAAGAGACACAGGGGAGGGAAAGAGGGGATGAGACACAGGGGAGGGAGAGAGGGGATGAGACACAGGGGAGGGATAGAGGGGATGAGACACAGGGGAGGGAGAGAGGGGATGAGACACAGGGGAGGGATAGAGGGGATGAGACACAGGGGAGGGATAGAGGGGATGAGACACAGGGGAGGGATAGAGGGGATGAGACACAGAGGAGGGAGAGAGGGGAAGAGACACATGGGGGGAAGATGCTCGCAATAAGCACCTTTGCCGCTCATTCCGAGGCCCATGATGATCGTCAAAGGTGCTTAACGCAAGGACAGTAAAGTAGAGGGGGGAGAGGCTCTCATTGAGAGCCTACCGTCAAGTAGATGGGTAAGAGGTAAAGGGAGGAGAGGCTCGCAATGAGCGCCAAAGGCGCTTATCGCAAGGCCAGTTAAGTAGAGGGGGAGAGGCTTGCAATGTGTGGCAAACACCATTGCCAGACTTCAAATTTTATTGCTGTCATTTTTGACGGGCAAGTCGCTAGTTATATATAATAAACAAATAAATCTCAATAAATACAGTCTATCTATTGATCTAACTATCTATCTATACAGCTATACCTCATTTAACGCTGTAGATAGGTTCCGGGCAATAGGAGTGCTTACCGAAACAGCTCTAAACGGGGTCATTTTAACATTGGGTAGATAGTGATAGGGGAACTCATAGAAAAATACACAAAAACTATTTAAATTTCACAATGTTTGACTTTATATGAACTTTTAAGAAACAGCAAACATAACAACAACACAAACTGAACCTTTTAAAAAAAAATGTTTTTTAAAGAAACAGCAAGCATTAACTAAACAGTCCACTTTAAAAGGCAGAAAGTTGGTAAAGTCTGGCAAAGAAAAAACAGCTATATCGGGGCACAGTATAAAACGGGGATCAGCGGCCAAAAACGCGCTATAGCAGGGATTGGCTCTAAGCAGGGAATTATAAGAAAACGAGCGCAATAGCGAATCAGAGCTATAACAGGTAGCGTTAAGTGGAGTATACCTGTATATCGAACTATATATTGGCTCAAACTGGTGGACTTTTGAAACCTGTACAAAATAATTATATTTATAAAGTGAGACAAAAAAGAGAAGAAAATGGGGAGGTATAGACCTTTATGTTGAGCTGAATTAAAAATCTACATTCAAGGAGGAGATTATAAATAAACCACTGGGTGTAATAAACCCCAGAGGTTTGTGGGAACTTACTTCACTAACAGCTGGAATTTTACTTATACTTTTTCAAGGCTCCAAAGGCTCAGTACCATATGACTGGCAAACAGATGATACAATACTCTTATTTAAAGAGACACAGGAAAGGTCCCATTTAAAGAAGAAATAAAAAGTGTACATAGAGATAAACATAATTCATTCGGATTAACCGTGGGAGATAAGCACGCCTAGTTGGTATAAATATGTTATATACATTGACACAGACTTAACAAGGATTTAGGAGTGCTTATGGGCAACTAACTATGTAACAGTGCTCAGTGCCAGTATACAATGCTCAATGCCAAGGGGCAGCTTGAAATGCTAGTACAATACCAGCATAACCTAAAATGGTCATGGACGGATAGGAATTCATTTTTGGTATTAATTACCAATGATTATAACCTAAACAAAACGATAAAATAGAGATCTAACAGAGGATCAGAAAGACTCATTAAAATGTGTAAATTTTCAATTTAAAGGGCCATTAAGGCATTTCTTCTTAGTTGCATCTGAAAGATGGTATTTGATAATGTCGAACAGTGTGTTTCTTTTGTGAAGATCCTGGAGCAGAATATACTGCTTTGGATGCATAACTGTCTTTTGGGTTTGTCCCTGTCAGCCAATGTACAGCAACACAGCTATTTGAGTCATAAGTGACAGCTAGATCTATAGTCGTGCGTACTGCCTGCTCACACAGAGGTATTCCCTGTTAGTTTCCACTAAGTTTAAACACGTTTTACTAAATAATTTACGTTCCACAACTCAGACATGATTTCAATAGGACTGAATAGAGATTTTAGTTGCATTCATGTATGCCCCTGTTGACTAACCTGTTTTTCAAAAATTGTCATACATATGACACTTCAAGAGCCCTTTAGGACCACTGCAGTTGAAGAAAAATGGCACATTTTAAAAATATTTAACAAACTAACAACATTAGCAGATGTTCAAGTTATGAACTTAAAAACATAAAAAAATCCTAGCCATGTTTATATACAGAATGTTCCATCTTGTTTGGTTTCATTACTTCCTGTTAGCTTGAAGCCTTAGAGATATGTTTATCTTTATCTGTCCTTAGAGGGAAATGTGGAAATGAGGTAGAAGGTGGTGGATTTGCATATTGCAATAATTTGATACCTACTACCTTCCCCTGCATTTCCTTAAAAGCAGGCAGTTTGCACACAACCTTCACCAAATTATTAAGCTTTTCTAATAAAAAAAAACAGCTTTATAATAATTTCCCTGTCTCTTAGACAGATTCTCAAACATATTATATTTTTATATTGCACATGGGTCTTTTAAATAGCAATTATTCTCCATTGGTCAGATACAAAATAGTATGAATATGTAAAATGAAAAAGCAAACCAAACACAATGAATCATGGAACAGCTGCTGCCTCAATGATATTGACAAAAATGGAAAGTTTGATTAAAGGGACATTGTAAGATCATTTTTAAAAATAGGTTGTTTGTTGCATGTACTGGAGTAAAATGACTGTAAAAACTTACTTTGCAGTTGTGTTAAACTGGTTAGTTTTATTTATCCTTCCCTAGCAACTGCTGTCTGCTTCTGTTATCATATGATTTATTCAGCCAGTCCTACGTAATACAGCTTTCCCTGATGCAGACGTTAGATTGATTATTATTATGCGCTGACTAGCAGACCATGTGATTAGGGGAAAAACAAGGAATTGCTGGAGGGTGAGACATGAGGGGACCCTTGATACAGAGTAAGGCAACTGTTATCGGACCACTGCAGTTCAAGAAAAAAATACACTTATTTCTCAATTATGTACCAAACTAACAATATTAAAAGCTGTGTAATCCACTGACATAAACATTGCTTTGTGAAAATCTGAATTGTTTAAGGTTCTGTTTTTAAGTACAGGAATCCATTTTGTGTTTGTTACATCACCTCCTCAGAGCTGAATCATGAGTGTGTGTGTTGTGGCTTTCAGTTTAGGAGGGATGTGGAAAGAATGAACAGACAGCTATTGTAATGATAATTGTATAAGACTGGAATTGATATAGCACCCATCTCTCTCACTGGCCCAGAAGCACCTTGCATCATTCACTGCAACAATAGCTCTCCAGAAATGTAAATGCCCATCTCACACACACAATTTACACCAATGTATCCTGATCTCTCCTGGGTCCTACAAAGGCATCACATTTTTTTTGTAATTAAGAACTATGTATATATGCCTTTTTCCTGTTTGAGTCCAACTTCAAGGTTCAAATAAATATATATTTTTTTCATTATACTGTGGTCCTTTAAGAGGTTTTGCAATATTTACTTTATTTTAGATATTTTTAGATGCATTCAAATAAAAATACATTACACTTGCACATCTATATATTTAATATTGCTAGAGAGTAAGAGTGGGCGTGTGATACGTCTTCCTTGTGCAGCCAGTTCTCTTGGAGTCTCTGCATTTCCTCCGCTGTGGATTAATAGCATACAGGGCAGCATGAGCCGCTGCAGGATCTGACACAATGCAGCAGAAACGATGCACAGGTAGTGAATGGAGTCCTCTGTTGTGAAGTTCTGCCTAGCTTCCCCCTGGTGATACTGTTCTGAATATGGATGAAGTTTAGGCCTTTGCATAAATACATATTAGAAGCATATAAATATTTTCGATAAACAAAGAGACGAGCTGCTAAGTGCATACACAATTTTAGAAATGATTTAATGTGGCACACCTGCAGAACCAGCGGCAGCTTGTTAGCTGGGGGCTCGATCCATAAAGAGAGACGAGACTGCAGAGAGGGAGCTGGTGTGCAGAGACATTACAGCAGGTGCATGACTGGGGACCCGCGGCATTGCTCTGACTGCAGGCACCATACTGGAAGACTCATTGGGTATTTTGCGCCTATGCATCAAGCATCCTTGTGCCAACATGTTACCATGTTCCAGCTTGCATCCTGAGGGCATGCACTAATTTACTGAAAAGTGGAGAGGGTGTGGTGGCCTTGTAAATAAGAGGTTTTAGAGTTAAACACATTCTATTTTCCCCACCCATTTTCTGAAGCAGGAGCTTGCAACAGTAAGTGCAAGCATTGTTCTCCAGAAATTGAAATGCCTCTCTCACACAAAAGTAAAATTGAGCATCCAATAGCGTAATTTTTTAGAATAAAAATGAACTTAATGATAATGCCTAACTAATTATATGCACTCAGTCCAAGTGCATATATATTTATATAGGCACTGGCACCACACTGATGAGAGGCAGTAACCTCGAAACAGGCTTTGCCCAAAGCTGTGTAATACTGCTGACATATTTGAAATGGTATTGTATTAAAGAGTGTGGCCCATATTCAATTGCGATTTTGCTAAGTCAATAGTGATCAAAATAATCACATAACATATATTTTTTAAAGAAGTTTTTCGTTAGTAAAAATTTTGCTTTTGGATAGATGCTTAATAACTAAAAACTTCTTTAAAAAATAAATGTGATGTGCTTATTTAGACCCCTATTCAATTGTCAAAATTGCTATTGAATGAGGGCCTGTGTCCCTGCCCAGGTTCCCAGAATGCAGTGCAATAACTGTATTTCTAGGAATTCCAAGCAGGAAAAAAGTATTTTAACTTATTTTAGACTTTGAACACAAATGAACTATTTATTTACTGTATATATATATATTAACTGGACACTGAACACATAGATATTACTTTGCACCATCATGTCTACCAGCCAAAATCAACTTAAGAAGCTGTAAAAACTTTTTTTCATGTGATAAACTATTTACTATTTAATTATTATTTTTACACTTTTACACAGTGCCGAGTTTGTTTTTAAAGCTCTTAAAGTGTCTACCTGTCTCCAATTTAGCTACACTGGCTGATATATTGAGTAAATGTGGAGAAAAGATGGAAACTCTAATTTTCCGAAGGAGCCACAAATTCCAAGTTCCATCTTAAAGCTTATACACTCTCTTCATTGTAATATTATATTTCATTTTTCCTCTTTGGGACTAGTATGACTGGAGAAACCATATTTTGTTGCAGCAATTATATATTATGGACAATTGCATGGTCCTTTTGCTTTTTGTGTCCATGTCAGAACCTGTACAGACAATACATTGCAGGCTGCATTGAAGGAGGGAGGTAATCTGTGTGAATAACTGGGTTGTATAGAATTTCTTATAAAACAGAAAATTATACATCAATTTTAACATTTCTACACTTTTTTTTTCCACTTTGTTTTCAGTGCTCTGGGGTGTTGTGGTCCATAGGGTCACAGACATTCGTACACGACTGAACGACTCAACAATCACTGTGTATGATCAGTAGGGCAAACCGCTGCAGGCAATCTTAGATATTAGCAAATAATGCTTTGCTTTGTGTAAATTGTCTACTCTATCCTAATATATGTGGGGCATACAATAATGTAACTTTGCAACTATCTTTCTTGAGTTGATTGTATTGAATCATCGTTAATTGGCACGTTGATTTCTAAAGTACTCTAATATAACTTTATTTTTGAATCTGTCATATATCACGGTTAAATGCACATTGTAGTCCATAATTCACAATTAGAATTTACATATTTTTTTATTTTAGTGAATACACAGGTAATTATAATGTATATCTTTAGCACCTATTTTGATTTTCGTAATAATATCAACATTTTAAAAATGAATTAAAAGGTCCACTGTAAAATGAAAATATATTTATATATATATGTTTGGAAACTTTGAAGAGATGTGGTTGCCTCTATTGATGCAAGTTCCTGCTTCTGAGCCAGTGAGCAGAAAGGGATGTGGTATCACTTCTAGCCTGATCCAATTTTCTGACAAAGACTTTCTTTACGCTCCGCCCCAACCCATCCCTTCAATGATAGCAAAAGCACGCTATCATGATCCAGCTCTCATGGAAGTGATGTAATAAACACAAAATGGATTCCTATATCATAAACAGAGTCTTCAAACATTTAGTTTTTCCCCAAATTACTTTTATTTCCATGGTTATGTAAGCTGCTAATGGTGTTACCTTAGTACATGTTTCACAAACAAGAGTATTTTTTATAGAAGTACAGTGGCCCTAGACCTAGACAACTAGAACACTGCTATAAATAACCAAATTAACAAGTAACTGTGGTTGACTAAGAGAGCTGCTAATAGCGCACATAACCTTTAATACTTATGGAAATGTTGGTAGGCAATTACAAGCTCATTACACACAGTTAATTACCAAAGAAGCACCATGTTATAAACAATGATCAGTAAATACAGGGTCATCAGACCTTGGGGCCACCTTCTTTATAGGGCCCCATATAACAGTACTCCTGGTACCCCCTCATGGTGGTCTAGCACAGATTCCGACAAAGCCAGCACAGTCTGTCAACACCACACACCAAAAAAAGACACAAACAATGATTTTTACACTTTAGAAAATGTTCAGCAAACTGAATGACACAGTGGCCCATATATATGTCATAGTCAGGGAGGATTCAACTATAAAACCTTAGATCTGTAAGTATGTCATCACAAACATAGCAAGTGACCAAACCGTTCAAACAGACTGTCTGATGGTCATCCGCCACACTCCAGTCCATCTTTGAACATCACAGGTCTATCAAGAAAGTAAAACTGAACCATGAACATGCTATAATTAATGGTGTCTATGTAATATGCTCATACTACTTATACATAACTGCCCAATAACAACTACTCAGTCTTCAGCCATATTGAGATGAAAACTAACCTGTGACATGCACCTATGTCAACATACATATAAATATCCCACTGCATGCAAGACAAAGCCTGGCTGGTCATACAAACCAATTATGCAAAAAAACTGTGTAATTCTGCAGAATGAAACCATTACACTTAATGTTTCAAATGAGTGAGAGCAGAAGTTCTGCCCAACACAAAGCAAGATGGTAGAAATTCTGACACTTTGTTTTTAGGCAGAAACATTCTTTTGTTGTCTAATATTTGCTCTTATGAATGCATGACAAACACAGTAGAACGATTTAGTCCATCAACAAGAAAAAACTAGATGTCTTAAGACTGATGAACCTGGGGTAATTTGCTCATAGTTTGCTATCTGTGCATACATGCAGCCTTTCTTCTCTACTTGAAGGAGCAGCAAAAGAGCCTCTGAAACAGCCATTGAAGAAACGCATTAGAGGTTTGACAAACAATCAGATAGAAAGCGTGTGACAGTATGATGTGTTACAAGTTTATTTCACAAATTATATGATTCAGTCTTGATATCCTATGTGAGCTATATTGGCTATACAGTCAAGGAAAATACTGTATATATATATATATATGACCTCTTCTATACACGAGTCAGGGGTCTGCAACCTTTCATAATTAGAAAGCCAATCTTTGTGAAGACCTCATAGCAAAAGATTAAAAGTGCAGTATTATTACATCATTTGCAAAATTTAGATAGTACACTAACACATACAGTGCTGGATCTACCTTTTTGGAGCCCCTAGGCAGTGAAGTGGAGGAGACCCTGCGAGTGAGTACGCAAGGTATTCGTTTTTTTTAAGCCAAGAACCTTTTTTTTTTAAAGTGGCACCCCTCACATGGAGGTGCCCCTAGGCAGCTGCCTAGTTGGCCTAATGGGTAATCCGGCAATGGACACATGGTCTGAATATTGTACCAATAACAAAGTATCTTGTTGGACGATACACGGGACGTAAAAGCAGTATTGGATGGAAGTTTGAAGAGTGAATGTTTATACTAATAGAGCAATTTGGAATACATGAGATCCCGGGTTATAGAAGACCCAACTTACGGACGACCCGTACTTAAGAACAAGCTCCCAAGGCTTTTTTGTATGAGTTTGTTTTTATGTTCTGCTTGTTTGTATTAAAAGAGAGAGGATAACTCTTTCTGTAACTTATTATTACAGTGCAGAAGTATTATTTTTTATTTTAACAGTATTACCATTACATTGCATTATTAATACCACATACAAGCCATTATAGTATTGTTATTATTATTATTATTATTCATCAGGAATCAGAGTTACATACAGATCCAACCATAAACGCTCTGAGGAATGTATCTCGTCCATAACCCGGGGACCACGTTTATAGAGCCCAATAAATTATATCCTACACAAAGCAGTTTACTCTGTTACTAAATTACATTATTCCATATCCCATTTTGAAGAAGAACCCTTGAAAATATTCAAAATGTAAATTTAATTTATTTATATTTATTATATTTTATATACAAATATGTTGCGGTGGTATCTACTAGTTTGGTTTCTGCTGTTCAACTTTCTGAGGTGAGAAGATACTTTGATTAGACAGGAAATTTCTGTTTGCACAAAATTGGAATGTGGCATCTACAAGTGCTAGTGCAGTAATGGAAAGTTTATTAGCTTACATGGACATTCTCCTAAGAAAGTTACAAACAGGATAAGCAAACAAAATGTAGTAACATACATTTGTGTAAAAGATAACAAATACAAAGGCTGTGTTTAATCACTACATTTGCTAAAACATTTGACCATTATCAAGTTTAGTTAATCAAAATACTATATAGACAAAATAGACCTCAGTGGTCATTTAAAATATATATTTTGTTCTAATCTGTTGCTGTGTAGGACAGTAATCACAATTAATCTGTGATTTAGACTGTAATTAATTAGGGTAGATTTTATCATCCTCAAACAGATATTATCTTCACCAGAGTCCTTATAATATCACAAATTGTCTCCAACTGTGAATTTATCATCCACAGAATTTAGCCATTCTGAGTTTTTGTCAATGTATTATTTTAATTTGGAATAAATGATTGAATTTTTATTTTTTTATATTATTGGTATTGTTTTAGTGCTTATACATGTATGCTTTCAGTTAATATTATTCATACACTAGCACCCATTCCCTGGGGAAAATCATATAGTCCCCAATAACTGGGAGTTTAACATAACATTGGGACTGTGCAACACTGAGCTTTCTTTTGTAGATCTTTAGGTTGTTGGGCAACCTGGTCACACAAGGGCCACCAACAGGCCAGAGCTTCCATGATCCATCTCTGCATGAGCACAGATGGATCAAACAGAATAAGTGACACTGAATAATATAAGTGTGAGAACCTGAATACATAAACAGAGACAAAAATCCTGGACCTCGTGAGATTGAGTTGCCCATCGCTGGCCGAGACTGACTAGCTGCAGGTGATTTAATTCAGATGTCTTTCAGAAGGAAGAGCCACCATTGTCACAAACATAGGACTCAACTACATGCCTCCCATTAGTTCTCCCATGGAGATTAGCTTACATGCACTCACAATGGTCGTTACATGTTACATAAAGAACTTAGAGATTGAACTAGTCACAACCAATAAACAAAGTAGTTCCCATAGCAAACCAATATGTCAGTAAATATTGAAAAAATGGAGTCTATAAAGCTATGTGCTTCCCACTCAAACATTGACTGTGCTTTGCTCCATAAGCTAACCCAGAGGCCCTAAAAGAGAAGGATAAGTTGCATTGCAAGTAAGAGTATTTAGAGAAAGTAGGTTTGCTCATTGTTGCTACGCTATATTTTCCATGTAAAATAACCTGTACATTATTCACTTAATCTACTTGCCCCATATTAATAATCTTTATAATAAATTTCATAGGCCTTACCTGATCCCTATCCAATATACCCTATACACCATACCCACTCTACCCTAACACATACTCCCACCCACACCCCATTGCTACATACCTCTAATACATACAACACACAAATCCCTATTACATACTACACAGTCACCACACATACCCACTCCTACATGCACCATCCAGTTGCCTTTGCACTGTACACTATTAGAAGACACATCAAAAACACACAAAAACATTAACACACTTTTGTCCTGTGAGTGTGTAAGTGCGTGTGGGAGTGGTGATAGTCCCTGTTTCTGAGAGTGTGTCTGTACCTGTGAGTGAGTGATATGACTGGTTTATTTGTTTTTGGCCCGAGGTCGAGGCAGGAGTGAGGAATGAGAGAATGGAAGAGGAGAGTTGGATAGAGGGTTGTCAGTGGAAAGGAGCAGAGAGAAGGAGAGGCACAGTTAGCAGGGGAGGTCAGGATGGGAGTAGAGGGGGAGAGGCGTTGTGAGGGAAGGAGGCCGTGAGAGGGGCAGAGGTGAGATA
Source organism: Discoglossus pictus (assembly GCA_027410445.1). NCBI lineage: Eukaryota > Metazoa > Chordata > Amphibia > Anura > Alytidae > Discoglossus > Discoglossus pictus. Next base: position 146,415,413 of record CM050169.1, read on the forward strand.
GGAGGAGGAAAGGGGGAGCATACCACACCAGTGGTAGTGCCAGCGGAGGAGCCTCTGGGGTTTGTGGGAAAGGAAGTGAGTGAGGGGGGGGGGCAAGCTCGGTGCGAGAAACCCAATTGCCAGGCACAGTCAGGGGGTCATGAGGTTGACCAACAGCACAGGGTCCCAAATACTACTATGAGGAATTTATTTGACTTCTGAATGCCATCCATGACCGCTTGCACATCCTCCATGTAAGCCGACAGGTCAGAGCTGGTCAAAGGGCAAAGATCTGGAGAGAGGTGGCAGCAGAAGTCAGCATTGTAGGAGTTGATATTAGTGATATGAAGAGCGTGAAACATCGCAATAACGACTACCAGGTCATAGTCGAGAAAAAGATAGCTGAGGAATCTTCTTGAACAAGGTAGTAGTCCAGCTACAGTTGTGGAAAATAATGCGTAGGAGGATTTCCACAACTATAGTTGTTGGAATACCTGGTTTACTGGACATGGGCTTGCCTCACACCATGCAAGGTGAGTACATGCACCACCAATCATACAACGCATTCATCAATTCTGTCCACCAAAAATATGTCCCACTCAATTATATCGCCTTCATCACATAGAAATGGCTCTGTAACTCAGCTGCAATATACATATCAGAAGTAAAAAGTAGCTGATGAACAATGACTAATCAGTCCTGAAACACAAACAATAACATGTGATGTGATATTGATACTAATCATATAAAATAAACAGGCCATTTCTTTGTAATGAAATAAAGTCATGGTTTAATTCACTAGTAATAGTTATATAGTAATATAATCAATATGTCTCCTCATCATTGCCTATGCAACCCATAACTGAAAACTGCACATACAAACACTAAATGAAGATATGCTTATGAGAATTAGAAACTAAATATATTTATTCTTCTTATACAGCATCATGAGTAACGCAAGAACAGCCACCAGAGGAGTAAGAGGAAAATTGATGACGAGGAGAGGGAGGAATCCATATGGACAATGGAGGAGATGCTGGAGCCTGTTGTGACCATGGGGGAATTTCACTCCACACCCCACAGCCCCACTCCTAAAATGTAACCCTTACTAAACTGTATATATCCATTCACTTTTCTCCTCTTTTTTTCCAGAGCTGTGTCATACTATTTTTAATGTTTTCACTGCCACTTACTGCAAGTTACTGGTCCCAAGTCAAAACCATGCACTGGTTCTGAGCACTTCAGGGCAGGAACAAGATCAACTCAGCAAGCCCATAACCACCCATTTTGAATCAGCCAATAGAAAATGAGACTGTCATTATTACGGCAGTAAAACATAAAGGTTACATGTCAACCAATTATGTTCGGGGTCCGATATGCAATCAGACTCGCTAAAACTTCATAATAAAGAATAATGAAAATAAATGCCAATACTGTTCTATTTGCATTTACACTTGCATTCTATTTGCATTTGCTACGAATAGGTGTTTAACCCCCTTGCGGGTCCTCTCTAGCACTTGTTGGATTTTTCTCCCTAATTTGCCATTTACGGGTGTGAAAACATTTGCGGGCTTGGGGAAATTGAGCAATTGAATAGCGATTTGCGATTTTAACCTTGGGATAGCGACAGGTCAAAGGCTTCTGGAGGCTGTAAGCTGCAAGGTTAACCATCGTCATTTTTTCAAGCCCTTAACTCGGACGCCGTTCAGATGCCGCAAAAGGACGCCAATTGAATAGCAAAATAGCTTGCAACCTCACTTACAGGCCTAAGGATCTCCCGAAAGCTCAATTGAATGGGGCTCATACTTTGCAGGGATTTAATGTTATATGCTGAAATATCTTTATATCAGCTTCCTAAGTGAGCCTATAATCAATCTTTGCAGCTCGCGTATATGCACATTCTATTTAGGGAATGTAATTTATATACAAAAATAACTTAATATCAACTTCTTAAGTAACCATCCAAGGTCCTGCATATGTGCACTAATGAAAATGGATTATTATGCAGCAAACGTCCAATGTATTGCTATTGTACCCCACATGCACCGTATATCAATCAATGCAATGCTTTAGAAGCTATACCAGTTCCCATCTTCATCCACTTGACATTCAAATTTCAAACAAGCGAGCATCTATACATTCCCTATATTTGGGGCTTTACTGTATACACCCTTAATAGTGTGTTATAGTGTCCCATCAACCCAGCATGTTTCCCCATACAAAGATGGATTCCTCAAGGGTAATGGCAAGCTTTTATGTCATCAAAAATTATGTCAAATGGTGAACAACCTACTTCTGTTAACTGAACTTACATTAAAGGTATCTACATATTGAAGCCCTAAGTATTTGAAGGCTTTATAAATGTTAAGCAACCTTTCTATTAAGTGTTTATTTTTTAAATTGTAATTATTATAATCTCAACCTCTTTCATGGAGTTGTAATAAAATCATAGGAATCCTAAAAGGAAGCTAAATACTATCTATTTGTGCAAATAAAGTCACTCAAAAGAAAAATATTTAATACAAATTTACTTTGATACATAAAAATAATGCATGTCACACATGAATTATGTGTAATCCATAGTTATTACTATTCCAACCTCCGAAGATATAGGCGCCATGTTTAACCATTGCAAGGAGTACGAAGTAAATATATAACAATATGATGTATTATATATACAGTTAATATTGTTATTACAATTCCAACCATTACACCATCCAAGAAAGTATAAAGAGTAGTGAATTAAAACAAAGGGAGTCATTCAATAAAGAAATCCTTATAAAAACTATCTTTATACTAGTTGAATGTATAACCAAATGGCTTAATTGCATCAGTTCTGTGATTACTTAATTTAATATTAATAATGAGGATTGTCCATGGATATTTTCTGAAAAGACATCAGGATAGTTAGGGTATCTAACTGGTAGCCCAATTTAGAAGTTATCACCTATAAATGACCTCTACATCAAGATATGTATAGAAAAGAGGCAAAAATATGTTTTCATGCAGACCCCTTGGTGTTACTGGGTCTAACTCAAATATCAGTTTTCTATCAATTTCAAACTTTTTGTCTTAAGATCACCCATTCAATACCAATACCTTTCAAACATGTGATGTCACATCATGTACCTTATTAATATGTCGAGAGATTGTAGTGTCTTCATTGTTAAGGACATCATTTACAAGGTACAAATTCTTTTTTTTGTTTTTCCAATGTCAGATTACATCTGCATTTTATTTGGTAAATGACTTTCATATGTTTGCAGTTGGTAGCCTTTTTGACTGGATATGCTTTTTTTCAAACATACATGTCTGGTCCATATGGAAACAAGCTTTACATGTTTTACATTGTCTCAAATCACAGAATTCTTCCAAGGAATCCCTTTCAGGGACCCTGTTTCCAAGATGACTTCTTACAACCAAATCTCTTAGGTTTGGAGCACGTCTACTAGTCAGTGAGGCATGTGGTGCTAGGACTTCCTTCAAGTATAGATCTCGTACCTATATGTGCCAATATTTATTGAATAGCTGTTTAATCTCATTTCATCTTTGGTTATGTGCCAATGCAATTTATATGTTTGGTAGCCTAATATGTAGATTTATCTTATAATAATTTGTCTCTAGAGGGTGCAGAGACTTTTTGATCAAGTTTCTTTAAAAAATTATGCGAGTAACCTCTCTCTCTAAACGTCTGCTAGAGAACCTTCGCCTGATTGTAAAAATCCATGTCATTAGAGCAGTTTCTTCTAACGCTGAGATATTGACCATACACAATACTTCTTACCAATGAATTAAGATGGTGGTTTGTGTTCATCAGTAAACTGTTGGTAGCAGTTCTTTTCTATATACATAAGCCAAAACGAGTCCAAAAATACTAATTGATCCTTATATATGAAGAGTGAATTTCAGATCTACTTCATTGATGTTCAATTTCTTAACAAATTCAAATTCCAAATAACTGCCATTCCATAGCAATAGAATATCATCTATGGATCTAATCCAGATATCTCAGCCATTGTTTGATTGAAAAATGTAGTGTCTTCCCACCACACTGCTACTGTTAGTTCCAAGTTAGGAATGCATTTTTTAGAGAATCTATTACCTAAAATTATAATTCTGGTGTACTGATCAGATATGAGGGATATGTACGCATTTCCCTTTGGTGTTATGGGTTAGATAAGTTTAGTCAACCTCACAAACTGATTGTCAACACATTGATGAGGTTTATTATCATTACACATGAACACTGTAGTATCACATTATATGTTAAATTCCCACAAGTAAATGTCAGGGGATAATCATTAAATGCTAATATAGAGTTATTATTGAGCAGTGATGTAAATGTACTTGTAGGGCAAGTGGGAAGGTGTTAGCCCCTTGGGCCCCTTATTAAGAAAGTGTGACTTAGCATTAGTTGGGTGTCAGTGTTTAATTGTGTAACCAGCTATTTTTAATTAACATTGTGGTTTTAGCTGATTGTTCTTTAGTATTTGGATACTAATATGGAGTGCTGAGTTAACCATTAAAAAGCCCTTTTTGTGTAGGCCTATTTTTTATTTAATGAGAGTCCTGTAAAATGCTACTTTAGGCAGTTTTTTGTGGTGCTATATTTCATGGATGCTTACTAATTTTAATGGGTCTCATAAGTGTTCTCAGAAGGGGTTTACATGCTCTTTAGTGGGGTTGAGTTTACACCTAAGGTTTTGGCTCACTACGAGCACTTGCAGAGACTTCCGAGAACACGTTTAGCTGTAATCGCACTTTATGTAAAACCACTCGTAGAGCAGGGAACAGTTCACTCGCATGGCTTTACACATAAGGACGGAATGTAATAGCTAGGTTAGGACTTGAGAATTTGACTCATAAGATTTCCTACAGGAGCCTTGTGATAACACCCCTTGTTTCTGCAGGAACCCCTGTTGAGTAAGAAAAAGGGTACTTGTTTGTAAAGTATGTAATTAGCTAATAACAATAGCAGCTGTATAAACCATGAGCATAGCAACATTTTTTATGAGTAGGTAAATCTCTTTTGTTTTTGTATATAACTTCCTGACAACTGGATAACGATGGTGTGTTTTTTATCTATCAGTAGAGAGAGGGTGGGAAATTTGTTAGCTAAGTCTACCTGATTCAAATTGACACCATCTTCCTCCCCCCTCACAGGCACTGTATCAAAAATGTAAACACTCCTCTCACGCACAAGATTAATTTCCACCAAAGTTGTCATGGATGCCTCCAGCATCCAGCACATGTATCAAAATTTGTTTGCAATAAAAAACTAGCATTGTAACTAATTCCCTTCTTAATTATGCTCTTAGACGCAACATATTTAAACTCTTATATTGTTCTATTGTACAGAGGTTCTTTGAAATATATTTGTAACATATGGGGCAATTGTTTTTAATGAAGACAAAAACCTTGATACAGATAACATCTCTAGTCAGTTCTATCTTCATAGGTTAGCACCAAGAATATAGACTTGATAAAGAACTAAATAAGAGGGTAAGTCCCAGAAGTACAATCTCCCTTTTCAGGCAACAGACTAGCAGTCCAAGATAGAAGCCCCCATGACACAAGCAGACTCTGCTAACAATTGTTGTTGTTGTTTAGTTGTTCAGTCATGTCCAACTCTCTGTGACCCTATGTACCACAGCACGCCAGGTACATCTGTCAGTCATCGACTCTCTGAGCTCAATTAAGTTTATGTTCATCGCTTCAATTTTATTTACTAGCTTGTTCAGACTTGCCATGGCTTTCCTCCCCAGAAGCAAACATCTTTTATTTCATGGCTACAGTCACCATCTGAAGAGATCTTGGATCCCAGGAAAATAAAATCTGTCACTGCCTCCATTTTTTCCCCATCTATTTCCCAGGAACTGATATTGGCTTTTGCAATGATCTTTGTCTTTTTAACGTTGAGTAGCAGGCCAGCTTTTGCACTCTCTTCTTTTACCCTCATCAATAAGTCCTTTAGTTCCTCCTCCCTTTCAGTTATCAGAGTAGTATCATTGGTGTATCTGAGAATGTTGATATTCCTTCCAGCAATACTGATTCTGGTTTTGGATTCATCCAGTACAGCCTTACGCATGATGTACTCTGCATATAAGTTGAATAAATAAGGTGACAATATACAACCTTGTCGCACTCCTTTTCCTATCTTGAACCATTCTGTTGTCCCCTGTTCTGTTCTGACCGTGTCTTCTTGGTCCACATACAAATTCCTCAGGAGGTGGATGAGATGATCTGGTACTCCCATCTCCTTAAGGACATGCCACATTTTGTTATGATCCACACAGTCAAAGGCTTTAGAATGGTCTATGAAGCAGAAGTAAATGTTTGGAACTCTCTTTTGCTTTTTCTAGTATCCAGAGGACATTGGCAATTTGATCTCTTGTGCCTCTTCCTCTGCGGAACCCGGCTTGCACATCTGGTAGTTCCTGGTCCAAATACTGTTGGAGCCTAGCTTGTAGGATGCTTTTATACTCATAGTTTACACAGTTGCTGATGTTGTTTGATACATTTTTCACAAATCATGTGAACTTTTTTCCCAAACTGCAGTGGTTGCTTAAGGTGTTAGCTGTGTTCTTTTAATAATGGCTTGGATAACCCAAAATTGTGTTCACCATACAAAAAATCTTCAGGTTCTAGTACACATGTTCTCATATTACTGGCCTATTTTATCTGTCTATTTCCCTAGCATGGCCTTAATTTATTATACTACAAAGGAAAACTTACTGGTGAACAGTGTGATTAGTTTATATTATAAAAAAGACTGATTGCAGGTATATTCCAGGTATAATGTACAGCAGTGTGCATCCTGTCATACACGTACATTAATGTCCGAGTCACCAGCAGCGGTTGCAGATATAGCAGCAATTCACAGTCCCACAGATCTTCTATCCGTGACCGCAAATGTGCATCAATCAAGGCCACTGACTCTCATTTAAGCTCCCAGAATAAGCAGCAGACACATATATTCATTTGAGGCTGGTGAAGTAAAGCATTATTGTAATGTGGTTCATATATGAGCAATCTAATTACACCAAGGGCGCTAAGATAAGGTATCAGAAACAATTCAAGGAACACCTTCTTCATGAGTTTACATTTGTCTGTATTAAAGAACAGATTGAAATGGATATGTCCCCATGTTTTTATTCTATTAGATAGGCCCTGCTGGCAATAATCGCCCCATTAGAAAGATATCAGACCATACTTATCAGGTAGATCACAAAGACTAACTGACAGATAAAAACTGCAACTTTTACTGTAAGAACATGCATTAATAATATTCAATTGAAAAGTACTTGTTATTACCTAAAGTTTTTAATTCTACTATACTTGGAACCTTTGTTGTTTTACTTAAAAAAGGCCTCCATGCCTAATAACATCAAGCTTTGGTTAAACCAGACTGCACATAAATAATTCAATTTGTGCATATGATATATATTTAAAGTAGGATATATAATTAAAGAAATACATAAGCTCACTTTTTTATGCCATTTAGTGCCTGACAACGGAGAGTCGGACACGACTAAATGACTGAACAACAAATTGTATAAGAACATGTTTTAAACATTCCAAAAGTGAATCATTTTATGTTTAGAAATTTAACTAAGTGAAATCTAAGTGAATAATACATTCACTTAATGGTAAATTATTTGATCTTCCTCTAAGATTGGCTTGCTTATGGAAACAAACGTGTCAAATGGTTACCAAACCAATTATTAATGTTTGCTTAGCTAGTTGTATATTGAAAAGGAAAGCAATAATACAGAAGCTTGTAAACATACATTAGATTACCAAGTGTTTCTGCCATTTTGTATAATATAACATTGCAAGAAAAAAGAAGATAAGTCACTTGCCTTCTAAACTGTGCACCTTCTTTGTCATGAAAGAAGACTAACCTTAAAATGCATGAGACATTTTTAGCTAACACTCTCGCTTTAAGTGCCATATTGCTTTCTTCAGTGATCCCTACTCTTAAACATGCACAGTCATGATCTACTTATGTCTCCTGTGCTGGGTAACATTTTTGTTTCTGTGTTTGGATAGTGTGTTTTTATAAGTTGGGTGCTCTCCTCTTAAACGTGTATGTTCTATTCTGGGCAGTGTCTCTGTTTGTGACCTGTGTGCTGTATATTCTACAGTGTCTATATGGTTTGTGATGAGCAGTGTTTGTGTGGATTGTGCTGAGCAGTGACTGTGTGTGCTGTATTGGCCAGTATTTATATGGGTTGTGATGAGCAGTGTCTGTTTGTGAGGCATGTGCTGGGCAGTGACTGTGTGTGTGTGTTGTATTGAGTAGTGTCTATGGGTTGTGATGAACAGTGTTTTGTGTGTGTGTGTGGGTTGTGCTGGGCAGTGGCTGTGTGTACTGTATTGGGGATGTTTATATGGGTTGTGATGAGAAGGTCTGTTTGGGTGGGCAGTGTCTATGAGTTGTGATGAACAGTGTTTTTTGTGGGGGGGCGTTGTGCTGGTCAGTGGCTATGTGTGCAGTATTGGTCAGTGTTTATATGGGTTGTGATACAAAGTTTTGTTTGTGTGGGTTGTGCTGGGTAGTGACTGTGTGTGCTGTATTGTGTAGTGTCTATATGCATTGTGATGAGCAGTATCTGTTTGTGTGGGTTGTGCTGGACAGTGACTGTGTGTGTGCTGTATTGGGTAGTGTGTATATATGGGTTATTATGAGCAGTGTTTGTTTGTCTGGATTGTGCTGGGTAGTGACCGTGTTCTGTATTGGGTTGTGTCTATATGGTTTGTGATGAGCAGTGTCGGTTTGTGTTGGTTGTGCTGGGCAGTAACTGTCTGTGCTGTATTTGGCAGTGTCTATATGGGTTGTGATGAGCAGTGTCTGTTTTTGTGTGTTGTGCTGGGTAGTGACTTGTGTTCTGTATTAGACACTGTCTCTATGGATTGTAATGAGCAGTGTTTGCTTGTGTGGATTGTGCTGAGCAGTGACTGTGTGTGCTGTATTGGGTAGTGTATATATGGGTTGTTATGATCAGTGTTTGTTTGTTTGTGTGGATTGTGCTGGGCAGTGACTGTGTGCTGTATTGGGTTGTGTCTATATGGTTTGTGATGAGCAGTGTCGGTTTGTGTGGGTTGTGCTGGGCAGTAACTGTCTGATCTGTATTGGACAGTGTCTATATGGGGAGTTATGAGCAGTGTTTGCGTGGGTTGTGCTGGGAAGTGACTATGTGTGCTGTATTGAGTAGTGTCTATGAGTTGTGATGAACAGTGTTTTTGTGTGTGTGTGGGTTGTGCTGGGCAGTGGCTGTGTGCACTGTATTGGGGAGTGTTTATATGGGTTGTGATGAGAAGGTCTGTTTGGGTGGGCAGTGTCTATGAGTTGTGATGAACAGTGTTTTTTGTGGGGGGGGGGGGTTGTGCTGGTCAGTGGCTATGTGTGCAGTATTGGTCAGTGTTTATATGGGTTGTGATATTGGACAGTGTCTATATGGGGTGTTATGAGCAGTGTTTGTGTGGATTGTGCTGGGTAGTGACAATGTGTGCTGTATTGGACAGTGTATATATGGGTTGTTATGAGAAGTGTTTGTTTGTGTGGATTGTGCTGGGTAGTGACTGTGTGTGCTCTATTGGACAGTGTATATATGGGTTGTTATGAGAAGTGTTTGTATGTGTGGATTGTGCTGGGTAGTGATTGTGTGTGCTCTATTGGACAGTGTATATATAGGTTGTTATGAGAAGTGTTTGTTTGTGTGGATTGTGCTGGGTAGTGACTGTGTGTGCTGTACTGGGCAGTGTCTATATGGGTTGTTATGAGCAGTGTTTGTGTGGATTGTGCTGGGTAGTGACAATATGTGCTGTATTGGGCAGTGTCTATATGGGTTGTTATGAGAAGTGTTTGTTTGTGTGGATTGTGCTGGGTAGTGACTGTGTGTGCTCTATTGGACAGTGTATATATGAGTTGTTATGAGAAGTGTTTGTTTGTGTGGATTGTGCTGGGTAGTGACTGTGTGTGCTCTATTGGGCAGTGTCTATATGGGTTGTTATGAGCAATGTTTTTTTGTGTGTGTGCTGGGCAGTGTTTTCTTGTATATGCTCTGTTTGGCAGCGTTCTCTTGTGTGTGATGTGCAGTGCCTGTTTTTGTGTGCTGGGCAGTGTTTGCTTGTGTGTGCTGGGCAATGCCTGTTTGTGTGTGCTGGACAGTGTTGGCTTGTATGTGCTGAGCAGTGTTTTTATGTGTGTGCTGGGCATTGTTTGTTTGTGTGTGCTGGGCAGTGTTTGCTTGTATATGCTCTGGCAGCGTTCTCTTGTGTGTGTTTTTGTGTGCTGGGCAGTGTTTGCTTGTGTGTGCTGAGCAGTGTTTGCTTGTATATGCTCTGGCAGCGTTCTCTTGTGTGTGTTTTTGTGTGCTGGGCAGTGTTTGCTTGTGTGTGCTGGGCAGTGTTTGCTTGTATATGCTCTGTTTGGCAGCGTTCTCTTGTGTGTGTTTTTGTGTGCTGGGCAGTGTTTGCTTGTGTGTGCTGGGCAGTGTTTGCTTGTATATGCTCTGTTTGGCAGCGTTCTCTTGTGTGTGTTTTTGTGTGCTGGGCAGTGTTTGCTTGTGTGTGCTGAGCAGTGTTTGTTTTGTATATGCTCTGTTTGGCAGCGTTCTCTTGTGTGTGTTTTTGTGTGCTGGGTAGTGTTTGCTTGTGTGTGCTGAGCAGTGTTTGTTTTGTATATGCTCTGTTTGGCAGCGTTCTCTTGTGTGTGTTTTTGTGTGCTGGGCAGTGTTTGCTTGTGTGTGCTGAGCAGTGTTTGCTTGTATATGCTCTGTTTGGCAGCGTTCTCTTGTGTGTGTTTTTGTGTGCTGGGCAGTGTTTGCTTGTGTGTGCTGGGCAGTGTTTGCTTGTATATGCTCTGTTTGGCAGCGTTCTCTTGTGTGTCTTTTTGTGTGCTGGGCAGTGTTTGCTTGTGTGTGCTGGGCAGTGTCTCTGTGTGTCATGCTGGGGGGTGGGTCATATACTCATGTGTAGTATGTGCAGACAATCATGTAAAATTGATCAGATTGGCAGTGTACATCCAGTTTTGGATAAAACTACAGAACCACATTGTCTTTAATTACCACAGGATACCTTTTCTCCTGCTAAGTCTGCCAGTCAGCCTGACAAGAGCGGACATAAATGTGTCCCTTTAACATTTACAGATGCTCACATCCCTTTACATGTAGTAAAATAACTTGTCACATATTATATGTTCTTGTGAAGATACTGTCGTATTGACTGTCAATGTGAGTGACACCAAACACACACAACACAATATCAAATGTACATCCTCAGCCCGGGAAATACTGCATTACTAACACAGGTGCACATCCTATTGTGGTGACATATGTTTAATGCTTCCAGCCCCCTGTGGTGTCTCAGATCTGCCATGCTGGAAAATAAACCTGCAATGCTTTGTGTGCACACACTGCAGATTGTGTCTTGGTGACCTTGGAGGATCCAAACCAGATGCTAAATTGTAGATGTTATGTCCAGCTGTAACACCCAAGCTAAGCCAGTGACGCAGTCCTAGCACTAAGACATAGACAGCTCTCAGACATGTATTGATCTGCTATTTAAATACTATAAAGTGGCTGCTTGCTTTTAATTTGCACGCTCCCTGGAGACCAGGGCTCTATTTGCGGCTAAAACCACTTTCGCAGTTACTGTACGTACCTTATTCATAATTAATTTATGAGGAGGGATGTCACTACTTTTAGAACATTTCTGTAATAAAATAACTGCTCTGTGTATAATACAGCAGAGGGAGTCAGTGCATACATGTTACTTTTAATGGACCACTGTAGTTCAAGAAAACTACACATTTTTGTGAACTATATAATAAGTTATCAAATTTAACAGCTTTGGACGCTATGAACATAAAAATATATTTAGAGAACAATTTTCAGAATTTAGTTTATATTTATTTATTTATATGTTTTATTTGTGTACTTTTCATTTCTGCAATAACTCTGGTCTTTGCTGTGTCCCATTAGCCACAAACCATTAATAGAGATCTGTATCCTACACTACACACTGGGTTAGTGATAAAAGTGAGTGTGATGAAAATGTGCTTAAGACGGCACATTTTCATGGGGAAATTAAACCAATTACTGTATTAATGTAAAAGCACAGTTAGCTCCTATTAACATGTGCTTTATTATATAACTTAAATAACATATGCTAAATAACTCAGCTTTCATTTTAAAAAGGAAAACACTTTTTTCACATGATTTTTTTCACCCTCTATCTAATGGTGCAGATGACTTCCGTGACCATTAACCTTAACATGTTAAAAGTCGGGCTGAAAGATATCATTCTAAAAGCTGTCATTTCAACAATGAAATAAGTAAAGGGAATATACAGTATATTAAATATACAGAAACAACTACTTTCAAACTGGAACCTCCTTGCTGGCAAATCTACTCTATGGCCTTTTGGCTGGGATTCTCAGAACTAAGGTTCATAGCACGATAATGGAGAACATGTTTTATTATCAGATATTGTGTGATGTTAAAGGACGACTGTAATGTCTTAGTAAGAGGATCATTAATGAAATTCTTATTTAATGATTTATATCATGAATATGGAATATTAAATTCACTTTGAAGCTTACCATTTTAGCTTCCAGATCAGCTCATAGCCTCCACCCTGATAAGGTTATTCCAGCTCAGCTGGTTGCCTCCTTCTACAGGCAAGTTTTAAGATCAATTACATTAGCTCAGAGGCCAAAGACATTTTCCTAGGCTGCCCACAAAGAAAAAGCTTCTGCCAATGGAGATCGCTTTGTTGTTAACATATTGTGCCTGAAAATATACCTCTGCTTGCTAGACAGATCCACCTCCCCCATTGTTTTCAAAGATAAATGCCTGATTAAAACAATAAGCTCCCATCATTATAGCATTACAGTAGTCATTTAATATTTTTTAATGTTTGATATCACTCCTTTCAGTGAGGTTCCTGAAAAACCAACTATACAGGGCTGTTTTGGCACAGAAAGGTTTCACTACATGAAGAGTAGTCTTGCAGTCTTTCATAGGTGCCTCCATTAAGAAGAAGCCTGGTCACACTAGCTTTTAAGTGATTTTGAAATAAAGGCAGGAGGGAAGGGAGGAAATGGTATTGGCATGGTAGGACCATAGTCCCAAGAACAATCACATCAATAGTTGCACGTTTTAGGAATCAGCAAGTAAAATATCTGCTTTTATTCTAATCTGACCTGGAAACTTTAGCTAGACCTCAAGATAATGGATACATTATGTGGCATGAAGAATACACATTTTCTATCTTGCTTTAAACACTACAAAATGTTATTTTGCTAATTTGTTTTAATGAAAAGGGATTGATTAGAATGGAGTGAGGTTGCAAGTTAATTTGAGGCATATTTGGCGTTTTTTTTTAAGATCAAAAATCGCCTAAGCAAGAAAAATGTGACATGACGAAAACGAGGCTGAAGGACGTAAAAACGAGCCCTAAGTAGTAAGACTTAACACAAGCCAAGTAACACTTAACACAAGGCAGTAACACTTAACCCAAGGCAGTAACACACATCGCAAGGCGATTAGTGCCAAAGGCGCTCAAGCGTGCAGACTATAAAGTACACGGGGGGAGCTTTATTGCCATCATTTTTGACGGGAAAGTCACTAGTCTAAATATTATTCGCTATGAGTGTAGATGTATTTTGGGATGGTTAATAAAAGTTCCAGAGTGTTTATAGTTATTTATGTCCAAGCAATTGTAACAGTCCATAGCCCTCATGAGCATATTTCATTCAATCTATTGATGATTAATTATAATGCTTAGACAGTATAGTATATTTCCCAAACATGGTAAAATAGGCTTTGTGGAACACAGATAAGATGGAGTTATTAACACTATTTTAACCAAACCCCCATTTTACCTGTTTGATAAATATACACAATAATTCCCAATTCCTGAAGATTTTAAAATAATGAATATGTGAAGAAAAATAGTAACTTACACGGGAGTAAGGTTCTGGCCTAAGACACCTTGGCTTGAATGAACTAAAGATCACTGTGGGGGCAGGTGTAGTGACTGCGAGCTTTGCTACTCGATGGACAGTGATAAGAAGGGCTGGATCGTTCTTTTGAGAGAGACCAGACTGATATACTACAGGATACTTTTCCCTGTGACGGGCACAAGTGAGCTAAAAGAGGCTGCTCTCAAAGTAGGTAACCAGACCTATAGAACAAACCTACATAATTCTCAGGTGAGCGCCTCTGACTTTTTTTGTTAAGAAGCTCACCCCACCAGCATGAAGTATAAAAGTGCTACAGCAAAGAGATACCCACAATGTTATGTGTGTGTGGTATATCATTTGCATTACAAAGTCCTGTTTTCTTTATATGTATAATATTAATTAAAAATAGAACTAAAACAAAAGTTATAGTTGATTAAATTGCAGGTAATATGAACGTATGATTTTAATTGTTTATTTAAATGATAATATATAGAGAGCACTTCCATCTATTATTAAATAGTGTGGATTTGAGGGCTTCACCTGAGGAGGTACGCTTCTTGTCACATTGCTGGTCACAACATACAGCAAAGTAGATCACAATATATCAGTGGGTCCCAATAGCCGGTTCTGGGACCTGTGTCAGTCCACAAGACATTATTTGTTGGTCCTCAGAGACCAAACAGGGATGAGGAGCGTCTAAAATGTATCTGATTAAAATGTACTCTATTCAAAGCAAAATGTAGTGTGTTTGTTCAAAGTGCATCGAAAGTAATTAGCTGGTCCCCAGATCAAAAGGATGGAAGCCACTGACATATACTAACACATCCAATCTTTTACGGAGTCACAAGAAGGTAGCTTTTATAGCTTAGTTTTTTTCTGCAGTGCACGACAAGGCCTGAATCTCTAACAAACAGGGACCTCACCCCTCTCTCCACCACCGCCATGGACCTTTAGTGCATCCTGCCCCTCCTATACATATAAACTGGTGCAGGTTATTCCACTCACGCTGCTCCTGTCCAGTGACCCTCATTAGCTATGGGTTTGTTGACATGTCATTGTATGGATTTCACACACTCTTTCCTTGTATGAAAAGCACTTCAATTACTGAACTTCATTTGCAAGCAGGTACTGTAAATATACATTCAGTTTTAGTCAATCAAATTCCTTAAGGGCATGGCACAATTAGAGCAAAAATAGAACTCAATCCAATCAGAACATAAGGCATCAATAACATTTCCCTTTACCAAGATGAGAAAGATGGTAACTAATTAGATAAAACTGTACATTGTTCTGAGATGCTGCCGAGGGCTTCTCTAATGCAGAATATGTAAGAGAGTAACCATGCGCTATCAGTGCTTATCTAGGAAAATATCTTAATGTAATATAATATATAAATGGAAATGGAATTAATAACAGTATCATTTTCCAAAGTGACAAATCAGTAAAGAATTTTTATTTTTATTTCCATGCCCCTTTAATACAACCATATGTGTTAATTTAAAAGGATATGCATTTACATGTTCACAATATTTTAAAGGGACTCCTTAGACAATATTTTATGAATGTTATAAGTAGACAATAATGTTATCATCCTTAATAATCCTTAATTATTTATGTACAGCGCTACGGAATATGTCGGCGCGTTATAAATAAACTATAATAATAATAACAATGAAATTGTGATATAAAATTTACACTTCACTTAAATTCTAAGAAGCTACCCACCCACACAGTAATAGATTATTTTTATCTGAATCTTCCCCCTTTCGTCCTGATCACCCTCGTGAGAGCTGTCATCTTGCACAGCTGTGACCTAAAGTGGGAAGGAGCATCACACAACCAGTGTTTCATGCTGCTAACAGCAGACAGTGACATGATGTGTCTCAGCAGCATAAAATGCTGCTAGTATGAAGCCCCTCCTTTGTGGGTGGGGTTTTAGGTCAGCTAGGGAGAACAAAAAGAAAGAGGGGGTCTCTGAGAGTTCAAAATCTGGGGGTCTTCTTAAAAGTAATTAAAGTGTAAATCAATCATAACTACATTGAAAAAGATTTAAAAAATAGCCTATTAAAACATTCATACAAAACAAAACATGCTGACGAATTCCCTTATAACTTCTTGCTGTTTACTATATCGTACAGAAGGGAGATTTACAAAGAACAGTATTACTATTTAATAACATCCATTGTATACACATTCTTGAAGATCTCAAATTGTCAGAATGAAGATATAAGTCAGGGATGTGAAAACTAGGGAAGGATCACTCTGGGGGCTTTAAGACTTTTAGTGGGGTACCCAAAATAATCTGGAAATCATCAACATAATCAATTTATTTTTGTAAATGAAAATCTGGAGAATGAACAGAGAGATAAGGAAATAGGGGAAGTAATAGCGGAGGAGTAGGAGAGAGAATTAAAGAGTATAAAGAGGCTAAGGATTTGGTATGCAGGGCATAGTTGCAAAGCTTTTTGAGGTGAGTTAGGTTGTGGTGGTACAAGGAGGACTTCTGTAGTGGTCATATAATAAGGTATATGTTTATTTAATTACTGTTTCACAATAAAATCAGTATGTCAAGATAATAATTCAATATTGCTTTAAAACCTCTATTTGAAATTAGCATTGTAGCTTCTGGTAAATGTGCTTCTCTCTACACCTATTAGAAGTCCAGGAGGTAAAAGAGGATTTGACAACAAGGCTGTCCCAAATTTTTGTTGGCAATGTAATTTTGTCTGCAATAGCCCCTTAAGGGAAGGAGGCAGCTAAACAATGTTATCAGGACACAGCTATTAATACAGTCCATGTGGCACGATCTGTTCCAACCCCTAAATACCTGATAGGGGTGGAGAGCAGCATATCTGCTGCAGTCTAAAACACTAAATTTCACATGTATGTTTTAAAAGGGAAAAGCACCAACATGTTTTAGATGATTATCAAACTAATGCATGCTCTTCATCTATGATGAACACATTTCTTCATTAAGGGAATGTTTTCATAACAAAAATGCTTTTGTTCTCTACCAGCATAATGTTTCATTCTATTTCATACATGTACACAATGTACACATATTCATTTTGCTGAATTTCAGCTGATATCTTTAATCCAAATTTACAGTTTTGCTCTGATGCAATGCAGTAAAAGTGCACAATATTTGTCATATTGGAGTAAGAGAAAACTTGTTTACAGAGAATACCAGGCTAAACAATCTTGTAATGTGGAAAACCCACAGCTAACTTGTGAAGTAGCACCATCCTAAGTTTCACATAAGCAGAACAGCACGATCTTACAGTTTCACAGGCTGAGCTGCACTGGCAGTCAGACAACCATTAAAGTGCCATAGCCTCACATTTTTACCTTTCATATACAATTATGCTGCTGTGGAATCTTCCATTTTATTTTCTGCTGATCAACTTGCTGGGCTGAGAAAAAAACATTGAATACAAAGGAAGCTTCAGCCTGCACAATGGGAATGTGACATCTAAAACTGCCAGCAATTTCAAAGCACGAAAGAAAAGTTAATTTTTTTTTATTCCTCCTGCTCCAGCAGTAGCTCCACCACTGAGTATCAATATATTCTACCATATGCTACTAAAAAAAAAAAAAATTATAAAAAATAATAAACATTGTATTAATATTTGACAGAGACGAAAAGCAACAAATGAATCACCCTTTATGAATAAAATAACAGATGGGTTAATGTGGTCAGTTTACTATGACCCCCTTAGAAGTTCCTCCTGAACTGGAAGGCGCAGATACAGCTGAAATAGCTGACACCCCAAATCTGACTCAACCATATCATGTATCATAAGTAATATAACAATTTATATTCATACCTAAATGTTGTGTATTAATCAACTAGATGCGTATAAGTTATTGATATTCTTAAACACTGGTGTTTCTTTGTTGCAATAGTGCTGGAAAATAGAGGGGCGTTTGACATCAGACGCTAAGGAGAGCTTTCTCATTTGGCTATAAAGAATTACTAGAACATTACAGAAAGTTTAGTATGTTACCGGATAAGTTCTAATTCACTTACAATCTTATGACTGATAACAATACTATTAGAAAATATTACTCTTTATGTAGCTGGTGAAGTGAAGCCTTTATGTGACCCATCATTAAGACAAATCTAATTCTTTCATATGGAAGGTCAGCTATCCCAGGACAGCTAAAAGATATATACACCTGATTTTCCAAACTTAGGGCCCTATTAAATTCGCCAAATTGCAGTTCCAGAAGCCCGTAAAGGAGCCTGCAAAAGTCATGGCTATTATATTGGCCTCTTTTAGTAACTCTATCTGCGGGTTACAGATGGAAAAACCCTACGGGCTGTCAAAATCTGAACTCCGACCCAGCTAAGCCTGATCTTTCAATCCTGTAAATGTTACAATCGCAAATCGTTCCGACCCAGCTAAGCCTTTGATCTTTCAATCCTGTAAATGTTACAATCGCAAATCGCTATAAAATTGCTACAAGTCCTCAACCTTACAACTGTATTAACACCCGTAAATGGCAAATGTAGCCAAAAATCCTACCGGTACTAGATAGGACCCGCAATGGGGTTAAACTCCTGTCCGTGGCACTGTAAAAGCAAATATAAACACACTACTGTATTGTAAATGATAGGGAAAGTAATGGAAAGTATTAATATTAATAGCACAACATTGTCAAGCTCGCAAATTTGCAATAAAAAATAATGTTATTTATGTTTAATTTCCGTGTTATATCTCTCCCGGCAATCAATGTGTTAATACATACAATAGAACTCGTATGCACTAGAATATCATATTTATTGATTATTTCATATTACATTATTTCGGGAATGCGGGCACGATCGCAACTCCGACTTTATGTTATTGAAATTTAACCTCCATGTTTTAGTGACGTAATGATGACAGTATCTTTTACTATTGGCTCCGTCTAAACCCATAACTACGGGTTTGATTAATTTATCATGTTTACGCCGTAAATGCTACGTGCCGCAGCATGGTTTAAGTATTTTGATTCCAGCCTTGTCCTTGTGGGCTTTTCTAATTTAATCCCTCTGTAACTCCTGCAAACTTCAGGGCCGCAGAATTTAATAGGGCCCTTACTGTTTGTGATTACAAGAGATATTTATGAACTGTCAGACCATTTGGAAATATAGAAATATCTCATATCGACCTCTAGTTAAATGTAACAGCTTTGTAGCCAAATAAACAAAACAGCGTTCTGAATAATCATTATGCGCAGGCTACCAGCTTGTCAACTGGTTGTTTTAACCACAGATGCACCTAATCGAACATGATTGTTGGAACATAATAACTTTACTTTGTGCAAATAAATAATATCATTGCAGTAAGCAATTAATTTTTCTTTGGATTATTTTCAAGCATATGATCTTTTGTTTCCTATTTTACAACACAATTGCAACAAGGAAACACCAGTGTTTAAGAATGTCAATAATTGATACTCATCTAGAAAACACAACATTTAGCCACTAGTAAGTTTTGGAAAAACTCTACCCTATACTGATTACAATGTATGATAGAGGTGAGTCAGCTATATCTGCACCTTCTAGTTCAGGTGGAACCCTGAAATTTGACCACTTTTACCTCTCTGTTATTGTCTTCATAAAGGGTGACTGATTTGTGTATTTTAAGATGATTTAAATCTCGCTGCTGTCCACAAATATCAATAAAATTTGTATTATTTATCTTACTATTATAAGTCAATGAGAATAATCTTTGTGGGAAAGAATTTCTATTTCCTATTTCTATATTTACATATTCTACTATATATGCAACAATTAGTATAAGCATGCAAAAAGAGGGACGGTCACTTCAAATGCTGGAAATATGAACTCCTTTCCCAGTTATAATATGAACATAGACAGGGCTGGATTCACCATTAAGCAAAATAAACATGTGCTTATGGCATCAGGAGAAGGGGCACCACAGACATTTTCAACTGTTAGATTTATCATGACCATATAGTGCAAAACTGCAATTGGTGCAACTAAGCCAGGTTCCACAAAAAGAGGCTCACACAATAAATAAAAAAAAAAATAAAAAAATAAAAAAAATATATATATATATATATATATATACAATTATAATAATAGTAACATAGTAATAATAGCAGTTAATTATATACATTTTAATGGTTTATTATTGTATATAATGTGAACTAGAGATATATGGAGGCACCAAAAGTGCTTAGAGTCCTGAGCATAAATTCAGGTGTAAAGTGTAAATGTCAAGGGTACAAACAGCAGCGATGAACTGTTTAGTTGTTTAAAATTATACAGTGAAAGTAAAGGTAAAATGGAAATTGAACACAACTGTTATTTTTCATGCATTTAAAACAGCATACTTTAAACACTACAAAAAAAAATAATCTTACATGAAAAATATTAAGTAAAACCTTTTTAAAATTAATTGGAACTTACATGAACTGCAGAGGCCATACTTTATTCTCTAGATCTCATTGACCAACAAAGAATAGGCCCTCAAGAGCGGTTCAAATCTGAATACGTTTTGGTGGTCATTTGAAAAAAACAAAACTCACTGGGACACATTAGCAAGTACCCTCAATCTGATGGAACAATGAAAACAAATTCCATGTCCGTTTATGTTATTTATTCGTAAAGGACCAATTTAGCTAAAAAAGATAAGTTTGTCAACTTCGTACCAATATAACAATATAATATTAGCAGATGTGTATGGACAAACCTTCTTTGGGAAAAACTGAATTTTTGATGACTCTAGAAAGTACAGTATAGGAATTCAGGATCTATCCTGTTAGGGTGTCGGGACAGGTCCGCCACTGCAGTGTGGCCTCCAACCGCTAGATGGCGCTGCCGGTATTTTGCAGCCCTGCCGTTATGCAAGAGAAGTTCTAAGCTTAAAATATTAGACTAACCCTTGAACCAACCCTAACCCTTCACCATAACCGTCACCCTAACCCCAACCCTAACCCTAACAGTTTACCTAAGCCTTGACCCTATGATATGGCACCGGAATATCGGCAGCGCCATCTAGTAGATGCTCACAGCCACTGCTGCTGCCTTGTGCTGCGCTACCATAAGAAGATAGGACCAGAATTAATTATGTGCTTGTTAAATCACATCTTGAGAGTTGGATGGTGTGTGTGTTTGTAATTATCAATGGAGGGAGAGGTGGTAAAAGAGGGAACATGGACAAGTCCAGATGTCTTTTTTGGTAACTGCACAAGTTTGAAATTGACACCATACTCCTTCCTCCCCTCACTGGCCCAGAAACAGGCCCTTTGCATCATTAAATAAAGTCATAGCTATCCAGAAATTTAATTGCCCCTCTTGCACACAAACCTTCAATAAATATCTAATGGATCCTTCTAGAACCCTGCAGAGACATCAATGTTTAATTAACAATTAGCTGTATGACATTTTCCCTGCTTCATTATGCTCTTAGTGAGTATTATATCTTCAAACATATATTTATTTTTCATTGTGCAGTGGTCCTTTAAATAGTTTTTTTGTCTTGAAGATTTGCTCATTATTACATTAAATCCCATATTTTGCTCATTATCACCTGCTGTGTAGTTAAAGATATACATTTTTCTGTCAGAACTTTTCAGATGTCAGAATTTTTTTTCTTCCAGAGAAGGTTCTGCTGTCCTATGTGGCTCTTGTCCCCGTTTTAGCCACAACAATGTATTTACATGTCCTTGTTAAGAGTGACTTTGTAGGTGATTTAGTGTATGTGAATCTGCAATGGCGGCAGCTTATCGCTGTGTAAGATGTGTATGTACTGTATGTCTGTGTATTATATGACTCTACATGTGTGTATGTGTATGTGTGTGTATGGCTGTGGTGTGATGTCAGGGGATGGCCCTCATAAATGTGTTTTAATAATACACTGTAATCCCATTTTTCTATACAGTCTTTTGAGCTAAATCTGATAGAGGGCAAAATCAAAAAACTAAGTGGGATCTATCCTGTTATGTTGTCGAGACAGGTCCGCCATTGCAGTGCAGCCTCCAACTACTAGATGGCACTGCCCATATTTTGCGTTGCTAGCTTATAATGTTACCTTATCCCTTGAACTAACCATAACCCTCACCCTAACCCTCACCTTAACCCCAACACTAACTCTCACCCTAACCCTAACAATTTACCTAAGCCTTGACTCTATGATATGGCACTGGAATATCGGCAGCACCATCTAGCGGATGCTCACCGCCACTGCTGCTGCCTTGTGCTACGCCAGCATGCGCCAGCATAACAGGACAGGACCACTAAGTGAACAAATGAATATAATAAACAGTGTTTAAAATATTTAACTTTTAGATGCAATTATTCCTTATAATGCTCAATTTCATTAACTGAGCTGTTGCTCTCATCTGCTCTCTTCACAGGGTGTGTCCTTGTAAATTAGCTTTCCATTAGTCCTTCTGAATTCACTGGCATTTTTAGCTGCTATGTTTCCAAGGTAGGAGGTTTCTCTGCATTCAAAGTCTCCTTTAGGATGTGGCCTTTTTTAACATTAAATATGAAATACATTGGGCAGTGGGATTATGAGTCCTACATTCAACCCTTGCTTGTCAGCTAAGGAAGCTTAGAAAGAAGTTGATCCATGCAAGAACAATCCAATCTCACTCATCAAGTCACTGTGTGAATTTCCATATTAAATCTCCTAATGTAAAAACAACAAGACCAGCAGCTTCCTATTGGTCCACACACATGTGGTGATGGCACCTGCACTGGAAGCTACACCACATGAACATGTGGACCAACAGGACGCTGTTGGACATGCTGGCTTTACATTAGAAGTTGCAATATGGAGATTCCCAGCTTGCTCCCCACCCACTTCACATAGTGATACATACTGATGAATGGGGGATGAATGGCATTAGCCTATATGCTAACAGGCAAAGGAAAATGCTATATGTGTTCTTAACAGCCTCTTTAGGATAGGTTATCATTGTGTATAAATGTTTTAGCTAGGTGACTTAATTCATTTATTATACAATTTACAATTCACTTACTTCTAAGAAGCTCCCAGAGTAACAGTTCTTTCTCATGTAGGGTGCCATGTTTCACAGCTGTAACCTAAGCCCGCATTGATAGACAGGGCCTTCACACTACCAGTGTCTCATTCTGCTGCAATAAGTCAGTGACATGCTGTGTGTCAGATCATCATGATACGCTAGTAGTGTGAGGCCCCTGTCACTGGGGTTGGGTCACAACTGTGAAATATGGCACCCTACATGAGAGAGAACTGTCAGACAGGACTAGACTCCTGGAGGTTAGAAGATGTTAATTTGGGGCTAAGTGAAGTGTAATTTTTATGACAATTACATTAAGGAAGTTTAATTAACTTACCTAGTTAAAACATTTATGTAAAACAAAAACAACAAAAAAACATCTCAAGTTGTCTCTATAACTTTATACCATTTGGTTTATAGGGCTAGAAGCAAATTATGCCTTTAAAGGGACATGCCTTCTTTTGCCACCACACTTTCCTTTTAAGTTAACCTGTTTAGATAGGTAGAAGAGATTAGGCCAATTGGTGCTTACAGTATATTAATTCTGTTTACATGTTTATACACATGAATACACACACCCTCACAAACATGCATGCACATAGAAAAGTCTCTCACTCACACAGTACGCGCCCCCCCCGCACATGTAAGGATACTTCCCCATGCTGATCCTCCTTCCAATCAGGTCAGAAGGGATCACTTAGAACTGCTCAATGAATGAGATACAATAGTCAGTCCTTCTGTGCACCCAGTGATGAAACTAATATAAAACTGTGTGACAGGACAGCTGGGCCAAACCTCAAGGGATGGCACCCCTAGGCAGCTGCATATTCTGCTTAATTAGAAACATGGCTTTGTCTGCATCCAATTAGAGCTTAACAAAGTTCAAAGTATGTGCTAATTATGAAAAAATGGTATTTATGCCAACTGAAAGAAAGTAACCTAAATAACTTAAATGGCCATACAGACTCTTTTCATGTTAAATCTATTTTGTTCACCATTAACTATCAATGAAAATACATGTGCAAACAGCAGCAAAGCAAAACTTTCTCCTTCCCCATTCTCTTTCTCTATTATTTCTCCCCCTTCACTCTCCCTTCCTCTATTTCCTCTCCACTCTCTCTACCGTTTTCATTCGCTCCCCTTTTTCCTTCCTGTCTCTCCCTCTCTCAATCCCTCCCATTTCCAAGTCTACTCCTCCCTTTCCTCCTTTCTTCCTACTTTCTCCCTTTTTTTCTCTCCCCTTCACTCTCCCAGGCTCTTCTCTTCTTCCACCATTTTCCCACTGTTCTCTCTCTCCCTTTTTTCTGTTTCTCTCCCTCCTCTCTCCTTGTTTTATCCCCTCCTCTCTATCTCCTTCTCTTTTCACTTTCTCTTCCTTCACTCTCACTCCCTCTTCAATTTCTCACCCTATGCCCTCTCACCCTCTCCATTCCCATTCTCTTTCTCTACGTCTGTTCTGGGGGGGGGGGGGGGGGCAATTATTATTTTTTGCACCGGTGCCTGCTATTCCTTACCTCTGCCACTGGTACATGATGAAGAATTTCACTGTACATATGATGACAATTGGGCAAAAGCTCATTGCTTAACAAATAATGTAGATAATTCCCAAAAAAAGTAGATTGACTGTGCATACTTCAATTGGCTGAAAAATAAATACATTTGATTGAAAATCTTGATCTATTTTTAAAGAAGAAAACAGATCTACTGCAGAATACAAGAGTGAGCTACTTCAGGCAATGAAAAATTTTCCTACTGCTACATGAAACAGAATTTTCAGATTTTACCATCCCTTTATTTAATTGATGGCTGAGGGTATAATAATTACATTTAAAGGGCACCAAAGGGACAGAAACATGGAAGAAACTTGATGGACCAATGTACAATGCTTCTGATTATAGGCACCTTTAGGCAGGGAAAATGTCATAAAGCTAATTGTTTGAGGGTCATTTACATTTCTGCATAGCTGGACTTGCATTTATATTGCAAGCTGTATGCTTCAGAATATGTGATGGGGAAAGAGATATAATTATCTAACAAATCCTCCTTCCCAACCTCTCATTCCAGTGATAAAAAAACATACCTCCTCATGCTCTAATTGCATTTAAAAAAATGGTATTATATCCATGGCTTTTGTTTAAATACAGTGTTCCTTTAAAAAGTCTAATATTTTTCTCCAAAATGGACTGTTTACAACAAAAAAAACCCAACTACAATATTTGGGGTTTTCTTTTCTAATAAAATGGTTTATTTAAAGGCATATTTTCACCCCAACAACTGCATTAAAAACTGTCTATATATGGTACTAGATGTACTTCTCTAAAGTAAATACACCCTGAGATACTCAGCATTGTTTGTACATGCCCTCTATGTTGATGCTTGGCTCAATATGCTAATATGCAGCTCAGAATGCTTGATAAGGTTGGGGGAGGGGAGCTAACTGCATGTTAACCATAGGGGCACTCTTGTTGCCACAACATAGAGAGACAAGCATTGAGTAATCCTAATTAGTGCATCAAACAAGCTAATTACTACTCAGGAGACACTCATTTGCATAAGAACACTGCAGAAACAATGCTGATTATCTCAGCAATAATTTTGAAATAACTGTCTAGCACAAAGTATAACTATTTTTTTATGCTCTTTAAAATAGCTTGATTTGGGGAGTCTATTTCAAATCTTCTAATAATCATTCATGTTTAATACAATTCCTCAGTGTGTATCCATGATATTATTCTTATTCTATTGATAAATCACCCAGTGTGATTTATTATATATCAGCCGCATGGGCTAATGAGTACTTGGTAGATTTGTGCTTTGCAGTTTTTTCTATGATGGTATTATGTAGTATCCTAAATGAAATACCCAGAGTCTTCGGGGACTTGCAGCCGGTCTTGTTAACACTGTATAGAAAGATAATGGGGAGGGGAAACACAGGGCAAAATCTCCTGGCGTAGATATCTTAGGTAGGAGTATGGACAAAAACTATAACACTTGTGTATATACTGCTCACCTGGACCAATCTCAAAATGATGAGGTATGGGGAAGGCGTTCTGTGGCGAATCTAGTGGATCAAGGGTCCAAGTCTTTGTATCCTTTGGTGTTTGGAGGAGATGGCTTCTTAGTGTGTGGTTTGTATGTGCTCATACACACCAAATACAAAACATAGTATAAAAATATATATTATATGATATTTTATTGGTAGTGTAAGTACACATATGGTCATTAGAGGGGACATAAATTACTATAGGTCACTATCAATATATCATTAAATGTATACACCCATATACACAAATATAGCCATATATAGAAGTGAATGATCAATTGAATACAGTATATATGGTAAAGGTTGTATATATACATACCCACACAAACACATACACACATGTAAATGTGTAGTAATCATGTTCAAATAAAGTATCTGAATCACAAAAAAAAAAACAAGTAAAAACTGTATCTCCAATCTGGAATATAGAATATAAATACCTTTGCTGTATGTGGCTATGTGTCAGTTTACAGGGATTAGACATGTTCTACATATGGGTAAATTTGTGTATATGGGTGTATCCATCTAATGTTATATTGATAGTGACCTATAGTAATTTATCTCCCCTCTAATGACCATATGGGTATAATAAAAGACACATGGGTGCTCATTCTATAAAGGGCAAACCACTGGTTTTAAAACATTCTATGGTTCAAATATTTAACTATATACATATTGATCCTTCTGTATGATTTGCTATACAGTATTCTATTTATGTGTTTTATTACAGAGTGTTTTTATTACTGATAAAGCTACAAGCTAAGCAGCGAAATGTGTTAGATATCACAGTTTTGTTATTGCTTTTATGAATATATCACTATTCACGATATATTTAATTTTACACTACCAATACAATATCACATAATATATATTTTTATACTACCTTTTGCTTTTGGTGTGTATGGGCACATACAAACCACACACTAAGAAGCCATCGCATCCAAGCACCAAAGGATACAAAGACTTGGACCATTGATCCACTAGATTCGCCACAGAATGCCTTTCCCATAGCTCATAATTTTGAGGTTAGTCCAGGTGAGCAGTATATACACAAGTGTGATAGTATTTGTCCATACTCCTACCTAAGATATCTACACCAGGAGATTTCGTGCTGTCTTTCCCCTCCTCATTATCTTTCTATACTCTAATCTAATGTCCCCTCCTGGCTCGCTACCTTGTCGTGGTGAAGGGGCTCAGTGAAGCTGTGAGCTATACCATGTAGCTTCACCCAAGATGGGCAGGTCATATGAGAGGTCAGTCAAATCACAGTGCACCGGAGAAGGAACTGGCAACCCACACCAGTATCTTTGCCAAGAAAACCAGACACAAGAAGGCCTGGTATGCTGCAGCCCATAGGGTCACATAGAATAGGGTACAACTGAACAACTAAACAACAATCTAATGTGGTACTTTGCAACACTTTTCTAGCAATAAGCATATAATACTATTTTATAACATTCTGAATATATTAATTTGATTGGGAAGACATCCTGCACAGTGGTTTTTATTGCTGGAAAGTGGTAAAAAGCAGGAGGTAATAACTAATTCCTATTTTTCTTTTGAGCTTATTCAGCAAAAGTGGAGATAATAACACCATTCAATCTATTAATGTAATAACTCTATGCTATGTTATTACATGACGTGTATTTACCAAATGCTATAACACTCTGGTTTGATAAATAGGCTGCACAGAATAACATAATCCTACGTTTTAATTTTCTTTAGTTAATAACCCCCTTTTAAAAGCCACAATTTAAAATTGTATAAGTGTTATATGATAGTATGTCAGCAGGTGCTGAAGCAAATATCAGCATTCATGTTAGCTAACTTCAGTTGCCACGTAATGATTCATTAAACTAATTTAATCATTCTCTTGCTTGAGACAGTATTAGAAATATGGTTATCTGCAGTGTTGGTAAACAAACCCAATTAAGTATTAAATCGAGGAAAGATTACTTAAAGTGGCAGTATGACTAGAAACAAAAAGACTTTATAAGGACACAATGGAGATTCCAAAAATTGTATAATTTTAAACTATACGTCATAAATAAATTTACAAGCAAATTAAAGTTATTAAAATAAACTGCACTGAAGCTTGAACTCCCATAGGCTGCCATGACAGGAAAGGTAGTTGCCAAGAGAAATTATGTTAAAGGACCATTGCAGTTCAAGAAAAAATACTCGTTTGCCAAGTATGAATGAAACTAACAAAATTAGCAGTCATGGATAGAAAAGATTTTTGGGGAAAATCTAAATTTTTGAAGACTCTGTTTATGAGTACAGGAATCTATTCTGTGTTTGTTACATCACATCCTGGGAGCTGGATGATGGGGTATTTGTTGTTATCATTGGAGGGAGAGGTGCAGGTGTAGTGAACAGGCAAAAATCCAAAGCCTTTGCTTGATAACTGGATAAGATTTAAATTGACACCATACCCCTTCCCTTTCACTAGTACAAAAGCAGACAACTTGCATCATTCAATAAATCTCTCAGCAGCTCTTCAGAAATATAATTGCCCCCTCTCACATACACAACTTGCACTAATGTATCAAAGAGTCCTGCAGAGGCATCAACATGTTTTTAGTTAAAAAACTAGCTTTTTCATGATTATTTATTAAGAAAGAATTAAAGTTATTAACATATGTTTTTGTTGTGCAGTGGCTCTTTAACACAGCAAGTCTCCAACCAGTGAAGATCATATTGAGCCCGATTCAACTGAGCTCTTGCTCGCTCCGGTAGCCCGTAAGTGAGGTTGCAAGTTAATTTGCTATTCAATTGACATCTTTTTATGGGCTCCAAACAGATTACAAGTAACGGCCTTGAAAAAATTGAAATGGTTAAGCCTGTAACATACAACCAATCAAAGCCTTTGATCTTTCACATTTGCTAGAGTTACAATGGCTAAAATCGCTATTCAATTGCTACAATTCCACAAGCCCGCAAATGTTTTCACACCTGTAAATAGCAAAAGAAGGAGAAAATCCTACAGGAGAGCTAGAGAGGACCCGCAAGGGGGTTAAACACCTATTCGTAGCACTGTACATGCAAATAAAAAATCATTACTGCACTGTAAATAACGGGAAAAGCAATGACAGACATTAGAATTATTTGCACAACAGTCCCAAGCTCGCAAATCGGCAGGAAATAAAATGTATTTTTATGTTTCATTTTGGGGTTAAATCGATCTCGGGAATCAACGAGTTAATACATATCATGCAAGCCATATGGACTAGAACAGCATTGGCATTCATTTTCATTATTCTTTTTTTTGTGGGTTTGCGAGTCTGAACGCATATCGGACCCCCGAACCTAATTGAATGACATGTAACCTCCATGTTTTACTGCCTCGTTTTCTATTGACTGATTCGAAATGGGAGCTTACGGGCTTGCTTAATTGATCATGTTCTGAACTGCTACGTACCAGTGCATGGTTTACAGTTTTGGCTTTGGGACATTAACTTGCAAGATGAACAGGAGCCCGCAACACACCCGCAGACATAAAGCCTACTACAATCGAGTTGCGGGCTTGCAATTGAAATGGGCCATTTGCCAGTTGCATTTTGTGCCGGAAAATTCAGCACTGCTTGCTAGACAAAGTCTGATCCCCTTATGTGGGTACCAGTATCAGCTGAATCAGATCCTTGAAAAACAATGTTAATACTGAAAATTGCTTTTTTTAAATAACTGGATAAATAACTGAACATGAAATGTAATGATTAATATTGAAAGCCTAAAACATCTAGCTCTTGTTGTTAGGGCCATGTCATATAATATTGATAAAATATTT
Source organism: Discoglossus pictus (assembly GCA_027410445.1). Taxonomy (NCBI): domain Eukaryota; kingdom Metazoa; phylum Chordata; class Amphibia; order Anura; family Alytidae; genus Discoglossus; species Discoglossus pictus. The sequence goes on from CM050169.1 coordinate 146,445,197, forward strand.
TCTTTACCTTTTAAATATATACTACTATATGTAACATCCTTTCAGATATTACTGAGTTACCAGATTATAATAACTTTAGTGAAAACCAACAGAGAGAATGACATTGATAAGGGGAGAGAATTTGCATCCACATTTTATAGTGTTAAGGTGATTTAATTAGGGCTCACAATAAACACTGTAGTAACAAAGTATTTACCATCATTTGTTTTCAGCACATTACAGCATTATACAGCACTTTTACCAAGATTATGATGAAAATGTAAAAAAAAAAAAAAATACAAGTTTAACAATTCCAGGATTTCTGCCAAAATACACTGGCATGACAAAGCACTAGATAATGTAATTTACTTCTGATACAATAAAATCACTTCAAAGTCAGAATTCCTGGTTATCAAACAGGACCCAGACTCTTCTAGGGGTAATTCAATTTAAAAATTAAAAAAAGACGTGGTGTAATTCTGTTTCCAGGCAAATTAAAGCACCAGATGCACCAGCTGTTTCGCCTGTACAGAATAAAGGACCACTGTAGACTGGAAAAAACATCATATGTTTGTGAACAAATTAACAACATTATCAGCTGTCTAAACCATGGGTATAAAAGCATTTTTGGTAACATTTTCTTTTAGTGCCTGAAGGATGCCATGTCTGTGTCTTCCACACTTCCTGCTAACTTAGAGACTGAGTGGGAGAATTTTCAATTTTTTTAAGATCTATTCAAGTGTAGAAGGAGGGGAGGAGTGAGGGGGATTTGTTCATTCATTGGTGGATTCAGATATGATTTCAGCACAGACCACCTTCCCCCTCCCACTCATAGTCTCAGTAGAAGCATCATGTTAGCCTTGTTGTCCCTTGTGACTTCAAAGGGAAGCATGGCTATCATGGCGGCTCCCTTACACTAGCACAGTCTGCTAAAATTAAGATTTTCGCTGCTAATTGTGTTATAGTGTGTTGCATCCTTCACACAGATGTAAGGTTTTCATTAATCCACAGAGGTGCTTTAAAGGTCTGTCCTATGGAGTAAGGTTTGTTTAAGTAAGTTACTGGAGGAAATGGAATCAATCCACCAGCTCATCATAAATAACAATGCAGTCTGTATTGTGTATCAGGTGCAAATTAGAACATAATATCATTATACATATTACTTTATAAATTGCATTATCTCTAAGGTCTTATCTTTTAGCACTAGTAGAAGCATTTTGATGAAGAATTTTAAAAAAGGGAACAAGAAGATGAATGATTAATCACCTAATAATAAGGCCAATAAACTCCTAGGAAACTTACTATACTGTGCTAATAATTATATAAACCAGCAACCTATGGCATTAGTTTAAAATGTGGCACCCAATTGGATACCAAGGGGCACTCGGGTGATGAGTGAGGGCTGTTTAAGTGAGGATATTATAATGGGAATAAATTAATAAAATGCTGTCTAATCTATAGAAGTTGATGAAATTAGGCTGAGTAGTAAAGTGAACAATGGAAGAAAAGAAAAGGGACCCTTTTATTAGTGCACACCTATGAATCTCAATGGTGTAAGAGACTCAGTTGATTAAAACTTAGCTTTTAATAATTTACTTTAAAAAGATGCTACAAAAAGCTAAAAATATGGACGCTGCAATTAGAACAGGAGGTGGGAACGGATAAGAGGATATAATATGACTGAACTTGTAAAATTAAGCGTTAATACTCCTTTAAATATTGTCTTTGAGGTGCTGTGAATATAGAGTGCTATATAAAGTGCTATGATAAGGTGCTATAATAAAGTGCTATAGATGTTTGCAAAACAAGTTGTGTTTTGCCTTATTTAATAAATTATGTTGGTTTAAATTCAATCGTAATGAATTTATCAAGTGCTAAGTTGTGCTATATTGCAGGAGTACTGTCTATTACTTAGTACTGGTATATCCCCTATATCATTCCTTAAATTCCCTTTTTGTTAAACTCCTGTTAGGAGTGACTGTGTCCCTGACACTTAGTTTGTCTCCTAAAGCGTGGAGATCGCGGTTTGGACGCCTCGCGATGACGTCACTAACTCGCGTCTCACGTTGCAGCGTCTCTCCCGATGCACGTTTCTCAATTTCCTCAGGGGTTACCTGAGTAGTAAAGTGACAGTGTGTCTTTATGAGAGTGTACCAAGAGGTGTAAGGGGTATATAATACATTTAAAACTGGTATTGAGGGCAGGAGGTGATAAGGTGGTGAGTTATTTGATGAGAGGGGGAAGGTAGTTGTGATAAAATTAAATTATGGTTTGCTGTAATATATATGGAATGATGGGACATACGTGCATCTTAAATTATCCAAATGTATGCTGTATATTGCAAATCTTTGTAAGGAATAGTATTGACATTTTAATCTTTTGATCACATGTTTTAAGTATTTTAGGAACAATACATTCTTTGAAGGTAAATATATTATTTTAATTACATATAGGAAAACACATATACCAATATATCAATTACAATTAAAGTAAATAAATTGAGTTTTAGCACCTCAATTCTGAAAGACTGTCTACACCTGATATACATATACTGAGCTAAACTACTATCATGGCAGAATAGTAAAGCTTCTGATCAGAGTTAGAAAATACAATGGTGCAAGAAGATTTCTATTAGAAGGTTGCATTTATTTTAAACAAAGTATATTGCACAGTTGTTTATCTTACTGTGTTTGAGCATTATGTGTGTGTTGTGTGTTTGCGTTGCTCAGTCTTGTTCAACTCTCCGTGACCTCTGTAACACATCACAATCCACTTTCAGGGCAGAGATACTGGAGTGGGTTGCCAGTTCCTTCTCCAGTGGGCCACAGCATACAGCTCCTAGGTGGTCTCCCATCCAACTACTGACCAATGAATGGATATTTTTATGCCAAAATAGATAAAGAGTTTCCCTGCAGTTGGAGACAGTGGCCTGTTTTTATATATACCTCTATGACCCATTAACAGTGGTTGCAGTGAATTAATATTTTATGGCATTCGTTGTGTTAAAGTACAAATTTTCTAAAAATACCCTGTAGGGCCCACATCTGTTAATAAATTATATGAGGTTACTAGTTAAGCACCTGAACACTGCCAGCTAAGAATGAATATGTAATATATGAATATATTGTCTACTAAGGTTGTTTTAATTTAACTTCAAAAATACGTTCTGATCACTCTTTTAGTTTACTCTGCGCAGTGCTGTGTTATGGCGAGTTAATGAAGGCAACTGTCAATCATTTGTCACTTTATTCACCCATTTACTCGTAAAATGTTCACATTCTATTAAAATCACTGAGCCGCCTCTGTGCTCTGAATCTGCCCTTTCACATTATATTATGGCGCTCCATAGGATGATACGGTTATTTATTTTAGGATGGACAGTACCATTTTTGTTGCCATGGTTCCAAAAATGACAACTTAATTTTTCGACATCCAGAATTGTTAATTTAATTTATTTATGGGATGATAATGTTGTTTTAATGTATATACTTCGATAAAGGCTTTGTGTACAAAATTACAATAAACCAAAAAATTATTATTACAAAAAATGGTATTTTCTTTACTAAATTAGTGATAACAAAAAACATATAGTTGAAGAGCAGAAAATATAAATCTAAAATTGTTATATAACATGATATTTTTCAGGAATACATATTTTATTCAGTAATACTTTACACAGATATTTATAACATGCTACTGAATAGAATATATATTTAACAAAATGATTATTGTAATTTAATTTTATATAGTAGAGGTTGGAAATAAGAACATTGGTCCTTCAAGTTCCACACTTAGATGTTTTTTGTATATAATGTTATTTTATATATGACACACATCTAACATAACAGGAACTTACCATTGCATGTCTGGGTTTAGTATCAGGTAATGAGGACGGACAGCTAAGGTTTATAAATTAAATTTTCTGACAAGATTTTTCTTAATTTGTGACTTTGCAGTCAAGACACAGACTAATTTGTTGTGTGATTTGCACTCGTATTCTGCCTTTCTTTATATTGGAATAAAATGTCTTAGTGCTTTTTAAAGGGCCACGGTGATCATATATTTAGAAGAACTACACTTTGAGACAAAACTTGTAGCTTTTTTTTTAGCTTGTAAAAAAAAAATACATCCTTCAATTTATTAACGTTTTTAAAAAGCCCCACCCTCCTCCTTGATGGAGATTGTATTGTATTGTATTGGTACATATATATGAAATGTAGTTATATGTGTTCTTACTTGTATTGTAACATGACAGGTGACTTGCAGAAACCTATTTTATATTTTACATTATATATTATATAAAATTATATTACTTATTTCTATAAGTTCATAAACATGACATGTTTTCAGATATAATTTATTTTAATAAAAGAACACTTCAGTCACTTTCTTTCTATATGGCATTTTATAATATGGCATTTTATAATATATATATAAAACTTTACATTTTTAACCTTTATATATCATTATTCTTTTCTGCCTGATACTATTTTCTTTTCTGACCTGATTTGGTCTGTTGCTTTCTCAGGAGATTGTAGTTTAGTAAGAGTATGAGTTTTCCATTTGACTTAACGGTACATATAGGTTTCCTGGGTTTCAAATGTTTGGTAAGAAGCAGACAATAATTATTAGAAAAATATGTGTTTCATAGAAAAGTTCAGTGTACTTACAGAGTTTTTTAGGCAGAAAAATAAACTCCAGCTTTGCACACCCACAGGGAACTTACATAACCAAGTACACAGAGGAATGGCAGACAGATACAGAGTTTGACCTTTCTGGTAGGTACCACAGGAAGTAAATGCTGCAGATGGAATCACATGGTTGTGTGGGGTCTGAGCTCACAGCTGAATCACAGCACAAGGATAGAGAGAGAAAGATTGCACATCCCAGGCTGCTTTGCAACACAGGAACCTCAGAATATGATACAACTGTATCAACTAACCTCAGTTTCCTCTTGCTTATTTTTTTTTTATAATAAGAAACTAGCTTAATCACTTTTTCTCTTATTTAATTCATAGCCAGGCTTAATGTTTTAATATATATATATATATATATATATATATATATATATATATATATATATATATATATATATATATATAGTATATATATATATATATTATAATGGTCCTGTATCTTTCTTATCACACTTAAAATAACATGAGGAAATTTGGGCTAGTTATTATAGTCAGGGTCAGATTAAGACCTTTGAGGCCCTAAGTACTTAAAACATGTTGGTGTCCCCATAATTATCTAATTCAAAATATAACCAATGATAAACTGTTACAAGATTCTAATTTTGTTGCATTCCTAAAATTAATGTATATCATTAACCTCTATTATTACTATTTATTAGTTTTATTATTGTGTGTGTGTGTATATGAATATATATATATATATATATATATATATATATATATATATATATATATATATATATGTGTGTGTGTGTGTGTGTGTGTATTTTTTGCATTTATTGCCAGAGCCTCTTTTTGTGGAACTTGGATCAGCTGCACCATTTTTAGTTTTGCAACATATGGTCCATTGTGAGTCCTGCAATGGTAAATGTCTGTGGTGCCCCCCTACTCTTGATGCCCTAAGCACAAGCATATTTTGCTTAATGGTTAATCCAGCCCTGTATATCACATATACAGTTGTGGTAATTGCAAATGTTGGTCACGCAATGTTAAAAGTTTCGGGCTTGCGCATGAGCAATGATCGCTGAAGGCGCTCATTGAGCTCCTTGCGATGAGCGCCATAGGCGCTCATCGCTAGGCTTGTACGACTTTGCTGCAATGAGCGCCGAAAAAGCTCAATGCAGGGCTCGCGGCTGCATTGCACCAAACTTGCACCAGTTTGCTGCAATGAGCGCCAAAGGCACTCATTGCAGGGCTCGCGATGAGCGCCGCAGGTGCTCATTGCGAGGCTCACACCACTTTGCTGCAATGAGAATTTAACAGCCAATATTTTCTTAAGCACGTAACTCGAAAGACTGCCAAAAAAAGAAAAAATATTTAAAAAATAAATTAACAACGTCAAGGCACAGCTCAGGGGGACAGTCAGGGAGCCTGTGAGTGAGGATGCAAGCTAATTTGAGCTGAAAAAGCGTAAATGCTTTAAAAAAGAAGCAAAACTAGGCAGAAGCATGTAACACTTAGCCGAACAACACCAGGCACGCAGTACTTAGAAAATACAAACAACGTCTCTCATTAAAAACGCAAGACTTGCAAAATAAAATTAACGGCGCTCAGCAAGAGGTACGCAAGACTAAAAAAGGATAGATAAAGAGACACAGGGATGAGAGAGAGGGGAAAAGAGACACATGGGAAGGAAAATAAAGGGGGGGGACAAAGCAGGGAGAAGGGGGGGGAGAGATGGGGAAACAGACACAGGGGTCAGAGAGTGGGGAGAGGCTCGCAATTGCGTTCTTTGCGATGAGTGCCGAGGCCCGCAAGTTAGAGGGGGAAGGGCCCTGCAAACAGCATTGCCAGCCTTCACATTTTATTGCCGTCATGTTTGATGGGCAAGTCGCTCGTAGTTAAATTGTAATTAGTAGCTGAAATTCAAATATGATACAAGTCCATGTTTTAGATCTTCTCTGATCCAAATATTATGTCAGTTAAACCACAAAAAAAGCTTTAAAACATTTGCCAAGTTTCTCATTTGGAGAAAATAAATTCCTCCCTGATCCCAGAGCAGGCACTCGGATTATTTCCTGGATCAATATCATATTTAGTCTATGTTAATTGTCAGAACCCTTTTTATAAAAACATTTATTCAGTCCACTTGTGAAACACTAATCAAGCATGGACTTAGCTTTACTCAAACACAGTGACTGCTCACTGCCAAAAGAGTAACTTGTAATACATTGATATTTTATTGATATTATATTAATAGTGATATTCATGGCATGAGGTAGTAGCTTGTTGTTCTGGTTATCATAAAAACTGAGAAAAAACGAACAAATATTATATACCTAGTTGTCCTAGATAAAGTCTGACCAACAATTCAATGGCAGATTAGCATCAAAATTCCTAGGGCCAGATTCAGTTCCAAGCCCGCAATTCCATTGCAGACAGCTGAATGTCTGCGAGTGTGTTGCGGGCAATGCTTTTCAATTGCTCAAGGTCGCAAGTTACGGGCCCCAAGCCAAAACCGTAAACCATGCACTGGGTCGTAGCAGTTTGGGGCGTGAACATGATCAATTAAGCAAGCCTGTAACCTCCCATTTCGAATCAGCAAATAGAAAATAAGACCTTCATTATTACGGCAGTAAAACATGGAGGTTACATGTCAATCAATTAGGTTCGGGGGCCTGATATGCGATCAGACTCGCAAATCCAAAAAATAAAGAATTATGAAAATGAATGACATTACTGTTCTAGTTCATGTGGGTGGCCTGATATGTATTAACTCATTGATACCCAAGATCGATTTAACCCCCGAAATGAAACATAAAAATAAAGTTAAAATCCTGCAGATTTGCGAGCTTGATACTGTTGTGC